>JAXQQM020087448.1:0-31331 GCA_034641835.2 Pinus albicaulis | reverse complement strand
CCTTTGTTTTTTGAAGATTTGCAATTTAGATTTGTTTCATATCACTTGGATAGACAATTGCAAGATTCCATTGTGGCTACCAATACTCCCGAATTCACTGAATCTGTTTCGCAAACTCTTGGACCATCTGAATTTGCATCTAGTTCACGGATTCCCACTGAACCTTCCTTTATTCCTACCATTCCCGTTCAGCCTGAGATTTCTGATCAGCAATCAACTGTAGTTTCTCCTCCGTCTCCACCGCATACACCTCGTTCACCTACTGCTCACAGTCCTCCTGTATCTCCGAGACAGCAGATTATAAATCCGCCAAGAGTCATGGCAGCCAGATTTGCACCTCTTGCTTTGCCGGCCAATTTAGATCCTATGCCTGCTGATTACCAGAGCAAGATTCCCATATTTGATGGCACACCACAGAGTATATCAGCTCAGCAGCATATTGTCCGGATGACAGACTTTTTGGACCTGCATGAAATTGATGCAGAAAATGTTTCAATGAGATTGTTTGCCCAGACATTTGGAGGAGAGGTTCGTAAATGGTTCAGAGCTTTACCGGCCAGAAGTATCAATACATTGCAAGACCTTCAGACACAGTTCTTAGATCGATGGGAGATGAAAAAATATACGTTGCAGATCACTTTAGAGTACACAAACATCAAGCGTAATCCTGGTGAGTCCGTTCAGGATTATATCATTAGATTCAATACAGTGTACAATACAATCCCAGATGATTTAAGACCATCTAAAAAGTCAGCTCTTCTTAAATTCCCGGATGGTTTTGATCTGGAGATGGCTTATTCGCTACGTGACAGAGATCTGCCTACCTTAGAAGATATGCAGAAGATTGCCGTTAGTGTTGAGGCGAATCTGAATGATAAGAGAGCACGTTTGAAAGTAGAGAAAAGAGTGACTATAAAAGAAGAGCCTTCCACATCTACATCCGAACAGCACTTGCTTCGTGAGATGGAAAAAATGTTCAAAAGGATGACACTTGACAAACCAGAAACGCAGATTCGGAATCCAAATTATCGTGGCCAGCAGCAGCCACAGTTCAGAATAAAGCAGCGTGAACAAAGACCACAAGAGCCGGCAGCCCAGCAGCAGATTAAGACACCTCTTTTGTAGAATTTTGTGAGTCAAGATTCAGATGATGATGATGATGTAGCAGGTGAGCAAAATCATTTCTTCATTCCCGACGATCTGCCTATTTATATTACTGAGGATGAAGAATATGGAGAAAGTTCAACTGCACAGAAAGATGAAGATTTCATTTTAGCAAATGATGCAGATTTAGAGGAAGAGTCAGATGATTACCAAAGAGGATATTTGAATGCTTTGTCCGCTCAATAGAAGCAATACTCATTGAGAAACCGAGATGTGCCCATAAATCCAATTCAGAAACGAAAAGAAGCTTCAGCACCAAAGGCAGATTCACCGATACCACAGAAGAAAGGAAAAGAGACAATTGATCCCGCAGCTAGTAAAGTATCATCAGCAGAAAAGGTAAATCAGTCAAACATAGTGAAAGATAAGGCTGAAAAGAAGGAAGTTCCGGTCAAAGAAGTCGAAAAAGTTTCAGCGTTTAGTTTGGAAAATGAAATTTCCAAATTAAAAATATCTATTCCTTTGACAGAAATCATGAAGAACAGCAGCTACCGTGGTCAAGTTTCCAAAATTATGAACTTTGATCCGATGTTCGATACGGTAAATGTTGAGGATGATCAGCCATAATTGATTTTCGGGCCTGCATTAGATGGTGAGTCACCTGACAGTGATGTTCCTCCCTTTTATATCAGTTTGAGGTTGCATGAATATGTTTTGCACAATGCCATGTTCGATTCGGGTGCTTCGCACAATTTGATGCCAAAGGCGATCATGGAAAAGTTGGGACTAGACATTACACGAAAATATCATGATTTGTATTCATTTGATTCCAGCCATGTGAGGTGTATAGGACTCATCAAAGATTTGGTTGTAAGCTTAGATCAAATTCCAGCGAAGAATGTCTTAATGGATGTGGTTGTGGCGGACATTCCCCCGCGATTTGGAATGCTCCTTTCAAGATCTTGGGGAGCAAAGTTGAAAGGTACACTTCAGTTAGATTTTTCCTATGCTACAATTCCAGTCTTCAGTCAAATGAGAAAGTTATATCGAGAGCAGAAGATGAAATACATGATAACTAGCAAGGAGAAGCCAATCAATCATCCTGTAAATTATGTACATACCGACTTAGAATCATTTGTGTTGCTTGCTGATAGTTTTAATGATATAGATAGTCAATTAGTTCAGGCGGAAGATATACCAGAAATCACTGAGAATTTTAGAGAAGTTCTACAAAAAGAAAGAAGAGAAAAACAAGCTACTGTGGAGCAATCAGCTAAAGACAATGGGCAGCAAACAGAAAAAACAGAGCTGGCGCAATTTCAGCATTTAGAGGACGATGAAGATGGTCTTTGGACCATGGATTTTGATGGCGCAGTGGGTAGTGACGGTGCTGGAATTGGTGTTTGGATTCGTAGTCCATTTTCCGCTCCGAATAAGGTTCCAAGTAATGTGAGAGTGTGTTCCTACAAGCTAGCATTTGACTGTTCTAATAATGAAGCGGAATATGAGGCTCTAATTGCTGGCCTTAAGATTCTTATTTGTGAGATTAGGTGTATGGTGATTGGTGGTGATCAGCGAGGTTAAAAGGTGAGTTCAGACCAAGCATCCTCGCATGAGAGACTTAGTAATGCAGTTTTAGACATTACGATATTTCCCAGTCATACCTTGACATGATCATGCAGATTGGATATCAAATTTGGTGCCCGTGAGAAAGAAAGCAGGTGAGATCCGTTTATGTATCGATTTCAGAAATTTGAACAAGGTATCATTAAAAGACAATTATCCACTGCCAAAAATGGACCATATATTGCAGCGAGTAGTTGGAGCATCAAGGATGTCACTACTCGACGGATACTCAGGTTATAATCAGATTTTAGTGCATGAAGATGATCGTGATAAGACTGCGTTCACCACTCCTTGGGGAACGTTTCATTATGCAAAAATGCCATTTGGTTTGAAGAATGCAGGCACCACCTTTCAGCGTGCAATGGACATGGCTTTTGCCAATGAGAAAGATGTGTTTTTGGTTGTTTACCTTGATGATTT
Organism: Pinus albicaulis; assembly: GCA_034641835.2. Lineage (NCBI taxonomy): Eukaryota > Viridiplantae > Streptophyta > Pinopsida > Pinales > Pinaceae > Pinus > Pinus albicaulis. The sequence goes on along the minus strand of JAXQQM020087448.1, from coordinate 28,181 downwards.
AACTGTGTTTTCAAATTCTGATGAGGAACATTTATATCATTTGAAAATTGTTTTCCAGAAGTGCAGAAAATATGGCATTTCGCTAAATCCGAAGAAGAATCTTTTTGCCATGGATGAAGGCAAGCTCCTTGGCCACATCATATCGAAAGACGGAATTCGAGTTGACCCTGCACGTGTTGAAGCCATACAGTAGATTGAACAGCCCCGAAACAAGAAATAAATACAGTCATTTAATGGCAAAATGAATTTTCTGCGTCGTTTCATTCCAAATCTTGCAGAGCATCTTAGAGAAATCACGAACATGCTGAAAAAGGACAGTCAGGTAAAGTGGACAGAAGAGGCGGTGAAATCATTTAATTTGGTAAAGATAGCTCTTTCTTCAGCCCCTATTTTAATCAGCCCGGACTACACACAGGACTTCATTTTGTTTTCGTTTGCTTCTGAGCACACATTGGCAGCTGTTTTAATGCAGAAAAGAGATGGAGTTGGGAAGCCCATTGCATTTTTCAGTCGGATTATAAGGGACGGAGCATTGAAATATAACATTATTGAGAAACAAGCACTTGCGCTTGTAAAGGCCTTGAAAGATTTCCGTGTGTATATATTGCATTCCCACATTATAGCATATGTTCCTAACGCAGCAGTTAAAGATGTTTTGGTACAGGCAGATCCAGAGGGAAGAAGGGGTAAGTGGATCGCTGCGTTGTTAGAATACGATGTGGAGATTAAACCAACCAAGCTGATCAAAGGACAAGGACTCGCCAAGCTCATGGCTGAAACAAATATGCATGCTCTAGATATAAATTTGATTGCTGCCATGTCCGATGAAGATGAGGAAAGTGTGTCAGTTCAGGTATCTGATATTTTTGTTTCTTCCCCTTGGTATGCTGACATTTTATACGTGCTTCAGAATTTGTCTCCACCTCCCGGGATGCCTAGAAATAAGAGTAGAACATTGAAATTGAGAGCTGCAAAATTTTGTATATTGAATTCTGCATTGTATTGGAAAGACCCTGGGGGAGTGTTGTTGAATTGTTTGGTAGAGGAGGAAGCTCAAAGAGTTCTGGAAGACTTTCACAAAGGTGACTGCGGAGGCCATTTGTTTTGGAAGACCACAGCAAATAAGATTCTAAGAGCAGGGTATTATTGGCCTTCTTTGTTTTCTGATGTATTTAAGGCTGTTAAGAATTGTCATGAGTGTCAAATTTTCGAAGGGAAGCAGAAACTACAGCCTTTGCCTCTCAAACCAATCGAAGTTAGTGCACCATTCCAGCAGTGGGGATTGGATTTTATCGGGGAAATCCACCCAGCATCTTCCGAAAAACATAGATGGATATTGACAGCTACGGACTACTTCACAAAATGGATCGAGGCGATTCCCACTCGACAGGCCACGGATGCGGTAATTATCTCTTTTCTTGAAAACAATATTCTGTCACGTTTTGGGTGTCCTAGTAAAATAATCACAGATAATGCAGCGGCCTTCAAGTCTAAAAAGATGGTTGAATTTTGCTATAAGTACAATATCAGCTTGGGACATTCGACTGCCTACCATCCACAAGGGAATGGCTTGGCAGAATCTTCAAATAAATCCTTGGTGAATATCATTAAGAAATTGCTGGAAATCAACAAAAAGGGCTGGCACAAGAAATTAGTGAATGCACTGTGGGCTGATAGAGTAAGTCAGAAAAAGTCTATTGGCATGTCTCCTTTCGAGCTGGTGTACGGGATAGACACGGTTTTTCCTACTCCACTTGCTGTCCCGGTGGTCAAATTGCTTTAGGAAGCTGGTAGTGAGGAAGATCCCATGCAGCGGAGGATTAATCAGATGATTCATTTACAGCAGACCCGGGAGGAGGTATTTCAAAATACTTTCAAGTTGCAGGAGTGTATAAAGAAGATTTACGACAGAAAGGCAAAAGCAGATAAGTTTCAGTTGGATGAGGTGGTTTTGAAATGGGATGCTCAGAATGAAGATAAGGGAAAGCACGGTAAATTTGAAAACTTATGGAAGGGTCCTTTTAAGATTGCAGTGTATCGTGGTCAAAACGCCTTTCTTCTCAAGGAAATGAATGGAGATGATTGTCCTGGAGGACCGATCAATGGTCGGTTGCTGAAGCGATACCACTTCTGAGTATTTTCTGCTGATTTCATCATCATTGTATATATCATTTTACTTTTGTTTTATTGCAAGTGTGTACTGATCTCTCATCTTCAGTCTGGGGCCCGGAGCGAAGGCTATAATTCTGGAGATGGAGGTTGGTTGGTTTGAAGTTTTTCAAGTCAGTTCTATCAGTCTTTTCAGTTTTAGAATCGAGTCAGTTTTGGTCAAGTTTCAGTCGCTTTTCAGTCAAGTTTGCAGTCAATAAATGTTTTGAAAGTTTTGTTTTATTTGTTGAAATAATGACTCCACGCTAGGAGCATGCCACTGACTGACGAGGGGGTCTGGTTGTCATGTGTTTCCTCATGCTTGTACCTGCAGAGCTATTTAAAAATTCCTCAAAAATTACTGAAGTTCATCGTCATTTCATTCATGGTCATTAAATATCAGTTTCATTAAAAAGAGTCTTTAGTCCTAGAGTCTAGGGTTTTCGAGTCTTTTGCATACATGTCATAAAGCCCACAGGCCATGAGGTTGGTTTCACAAGTTTTGATTTCACATTTTTATCATCAAAAGCATTTAAAGACATTTCTAGTCCAAAACTCTGTTTTGGAACTAGAAATTGTCTAATTTCATTTTTGTAATAATTGTATTTATTTCATTATCAGAAAGCTTCAGTGCAAGCCTCTGATCTTTTCCAAAGCCACAGTGCCGCATCCCTGCAAAAGACAACAAGCATTTTCAGTCCAAAATTCAGAAAAGCCAAAGCAAAGCATTGTTTTAATAGACCAAATGTCAAAATGCCAAAAACATTATAAAGTGGGTTATCAAAAAAATTTGAAAAACAATCTGATTTGATGAGATATTTACTTCATATATAAACATGGCAAACAATCTCATTTGCAAGAGATCCGCAAGGCAGAGGTCGAAGTCGAGTTCTTGAAGGTCGAAGACAAGTTTTCGTAACCGTGGACAGCGTTTGGAGGTGTGCGCTACCCACTTGAGGTGCGCGCTACCCACTTGGTGCGCACTACCCACTTGAGCGCCACGGCCAGTGTTAAATTGAACGGGCGCTACCCACTTGGTGCATGCTACCCATTGGGCAGGGGCGCTACCCACTTAGCAACAGAGCCCAGAAATTTGTGTTTTGCGCCCAGTTTTGATTCAAATCGACTCCAGCAAATTGCAAACAGGTTTTTATCATTGCTCAGTAGATTTTTATCATGCTTGTGATGATTTTGATGTTGGGAAAGAGGCCATGTTTGGAGAAGAATATATAAACCCTACATTCACATGCAAAATAATTCCTCAAGGGTTTTTGGAAATATATGGACAGTTTTGTGAAAAGTTTGAAAACTCTTGAATGGTAAATGTGCTCATGCCTTGGCATGTTATGTACATGATCCTCACACCCTCAGTTATCATTTTATCATTGCTATCATGCCCTTTCATGTTTTTGCACAGTTTCATGTTGACTAGTATATAGCCTCCATCACCATATCACTGCTGCCATCACCATAATATTGCCATTATCATGGTCATTTGTATCACTATGGTTATTGTCATGATGTCCCTATTCTCCAGTACATAAAACACAGTCCCATACTTATTGCCTCTTTGAAAAATTTTGGCCATCATTATAAAATTATACCATACATCTGCATTTGGTTTTCATTTGTCAAACTCACTTATGATCAAAACAGTGATAGTTTTTATGCCATTAAAATAGAGTCATCCTCATTATGATTTTGTTTTCTTGTGATACTTGGGTACATGGGTGATATCTATTGGTTTTGAACATACATTAAAACTTTGCTTTCACTGCACCTATATCAGCATCCATATTACAAATATCTAGTTCAAAGCCATGTCAGAGACAGAGTTAGTTTATGAGCAGGAGTCGGATAGTGATTCCACAACAGAGGGTAATGTGCCACGGAGGCCTCACAGAGGTGGAAAAGGTGGTAAACATCTCAGGGAGGAGCCTACTTCTTTGGCTCAATTGCAGGCATGTCCGCTTGCAATGGATTGTTTTCGGGTTCAGTCATGTTTTCGATTCTATGAAATGATTTCACAAACCCAGCTTCATCATGAACTAGCTCGTCTGTTTGTTCTACATTTACGTAATGGCCGTGTAAATCTCGCTGGAGTAGATTTCATTCTGTCACCAATGACTATTGCTCAGGCCACTGGCATACCAAATTTAGGAGAGGAATGGAACAAACGTCAGCAGTTAGAGAAATTCCACTATGAGCCATACATCAAACCTGGGTATATGAGGCACTTGGGCAGAGTTTTTCCTTTCAGATTCCTGAGGGATGATTTTGCACCACTGATGAAACTCATCATTCGGTATTTCAGTTGCGAGGGCAGATTCTCACGTCTCTTTGCGTACCATGTTCGTTTGTTGATGCACTTCACAAGGGTACGTATGATGAACATTCCGTACTTCATGTATCGCAACATAGAGAGGATGATGATTTTTGTACAGAAGAAGAGCCCAGCACAGCAACATAGAAGTATATATCATTACGCTTTGATCAAGATCATAGTGTTACATCAGTTGGCACAGCAGGGCATCACTTGGGAGGATTTCATCTCCCGTGACTTTTTCACAGCATCACAGCCGCCTCCCGAGGTAGTTCATGATGCGGGAGAGCCTTCACACTAGTCGGGCATTCCTGAGATTGAGCATATCAGCACTCCATTTTTTGTGACATATCAACGAGGCCACAGGGCCTTATTTGCAGCTACACGGCGAGTATTATCTCCACCCAGGGTGGAAGGGGTCTTGCCGACTTCATCAGCAGAGCGAGTATTATCTCCACATGATGTGGAAGGGGTCTCGCCTTCTTCTTCAGCATAGGTACAGATCCAGGACAGGGGAAAGAAGCCCATGCATGATGAGAGCCCATCAGGAGGCCAGGACAGAGATTTCACAATCATTGATGTTGATGCGAGCTCTCCTAGCTCGAAACTGAGGGAGATCATCCAGGAGCAAAGGGTCGAGAATGACACACTGAAAGATCAATTGCAGAAGGCTCAGTGGGTGATAAACTATCTGGAGCAGCGCAACAAACAGCTAGAGGATGAGCACACACTTTATGAGCTGCGTCAAATCCGTGAGGATCGACAATTGGCCCGGAAGAGACCAGGTGATATGACACCAGTTGAGTGAGAGACTGAACTCACGCATGTTAACATTCATCTGGAGAAGTTGTTGGCAAAGGCTAACAGAGAGAAAGATATGCTTTTTCACATGAAAGGCCATTATTGGGCTCGCATGCATGTCTGCAAAGCGAGAATGAAGATTCTGAAGAGGAGGTTGAGCGAAGCACTAAAGCGGCGGAAAAGGCCTGATCCACTCCGGATTTTGGCCGAGGCTTCGTTGGATGGGCAAGATACATGATGGAGGGTCTTCACTCCGAATTTGAGCAAATTCGGAGAAATTTTTGTCATTTTGAAATATTTTGGTCTAAAAACAAGTTTTTCAGTTAAGCGGGTAGCGCGCCCATATGCTCACTTTTTTTTGGGACACTTGCTGAAGGAAATATTTGCATTTTTGGATTTTTCATGGTAATTTATGCATCCTCGGGCATTTTCAAAGCATTTCATCAGATTCTGGATGGTCAAAAAGCTCAAAAACACCATGAAAACCACCTTGCTGCCACCTTTTGCACCAGCAGGAAGTAATTCTAGGAGAATGAAGTTTTGGAGGGGAAAATGAGCTCCAAATTGAGAAATTACACTTGGTTTGGATAGCCAACATCCAGGGCTTTCCAACGAGCTATCATGAGCTCAATTTGGATACTGGGAAGTGCCTCAAAATCAGGTTAAAAGGCGCGCTACCCACTTAAATTTTTGGCTGAATTTTCAACTTCCAGCTCAGAATTTCGGCCAGTTGGGACCAGTTTTGCTTGTGGATGAAATTTTTGGGCTTTCATGATGTAAATTGATGGTTGACATGTAACTTTGGCTCATTTTTACCTATTCTAGAAGATTCACTCTCAAAAAAGTGAAAATCATGTAAATGAATCAGTTTCCACTCTTTTAGAGGCAAGTTGTTAGCTGCCTAGATTTTAGCTCCTTGATTAGAATTTGTTGGAACTGATCCTAGAATGAGGATTTCGACCCCTAGAGGTGTGGGGAGGGGTTAGAGTGATCTATATATTGTAATTTGTGAGACATTCTACAGGTTGGACTCTTGGGAAACTTTGGCACACATTGTACATATTTTTCATATTTTGGCTAAGGAAAGATCAGAGGTTTTGCAGCACCTGTTGGGATTCTTGTGGCTTTCAGTTCTTAATGGTGTTTTCTCTCAGTTTATTGTAATTTCCTTCATGTTTAATGTATGCCATTTCTCACTTATTCTTCTTAAATTAAATGAATGAGTAGATGAGGTTGAATCCATTGTTCACAGTGCTCTGCCTTTGAATTCATTTAGTTTTTCATGTTTTCGCCTGTTTGAAAAGGATCCATGTTCATCCTTTCCCTTTTCAGCTCCTTTTCGTTCTGATCCATCCATATATCCAATCAAAAGCATTAAGACTATTGCCTACCTCGCCCCAACTCGAAATCTGCAAAGATCTGGCCTTATCCCCGGACCCAAAATTGTTTTTTCCCATTTCTCCAACGAAAACCCAAAAAATCAAAATCAAACATTCCTATCTCTTTACTAGCCTAAAATCAGTATTCATTTTTCATTATAATTCATCTCAGCCCCTTTGAAGATCCTTTGCCGAGATAGACCTGGAGAGAGCCCTCTCCTGTCCTCATAGGGCTAGCTACGAGGCTGAGCGTGGTTTGATGTAGCCTTGAGTTTTACCTTATTTCAGCCTAAGGTAGATTTGAGCGCTAACATAGTGGCGACCATACTGGGGAATACAAAATCTCAATGGTTTTCTTGTTGATGTGTTTGTATCATAAGTCTTAGACGGAGTCTGAAGTCACGCCAGGTAGCTTTCGAAACGCTTTTGCTATGCATCAGCGAAGTAGATAAACGCTGCTTCAGTCGATCTCCGGTAAGCTTGTGAATGCAGCACTTGATTTGCAAATTACCCCAGTATACTTGTTCGTTCTAGACCTTTGGATGATTGAGTATATAAGTTGAAAGGCTGAAGATAATTGAATGTGTTCCTTGAAATTTATCCCGAGAAGATTAATACACTGGCTTCAAGAAGGAATACTAGGTCAAATCCTGACCCTAATCCACCAACGGTATTTGAAAATCCAAATCTGATTCCTAGGATCCTTAGAAGACAAGGAAGTCAAGAAAGTTCTGAAAGAGAAAGTCAAGAGAGTTCTGGAAGTTCTAGATCGCTTTCTAGATCTGCATCCTGTCCTGTGAAAATTATATATGTTGATGAAATTCCTTTTGATGAACGGTTTGAAACATCCTTATTCGTAAATTTTTCTGAAACTAAATTATCAATATTAGTTCTGGATCCTTTGTTTTTTGAAGATTTGCAATTTAGATTTGTTTCATATCACTTGGATAGACAATTGCAAGATTCCATTGTGGCTACCAATACTCCCGAATTCACTGAATCTGTTTCGCAAACTCTTGGACCATCTGAATTTGCATCTAGTTCACGGATTCCCACTGAACCTTCCTTTATTCCTACCATTCCCGTTCAGCCTGAGATTTCTGATCAGAAATCAACAGTAGTCTCTCCTCCGTCTCCACCGCATACACCTCGTTCACCTACTGCTCCCAGTCCTCCTGTATCTCCGAGACAGCAGATTATAAATCCGCCAAGAGTCATGGCAGCCAGATTTGCACCTCTTGCTTTGCCGGCCAATTTAGATCCTATGCCTGCTGATTACCAGAGCAAGATTCCCATATTTGATGGTACACCACAGAGTATATCAGCTCAGCAGCATATTGTCCGGATGACAGACTTTTTGGACTTGCATGAAATTGATGCAGAAAATGTTTCGATGAGATTGTTTGCCCAGACTTTTGGAGGAGAGGTTCGTAAATGGTTCAGAGCTTTACCGGCCAGAAGTATCAATACATTGCAAGACCTTCAGACACAGTTTTTAGATCGATGGGAGATGAAAAAAGATCTGTTGTAGATTACTTCAGAGTACACAAACATCAAGCGTAATCCTGGTGAGTCCGTTCAGGATTATATCATTAGATTCAATACAGTGTACAATGCAATTCCAGATGACTTAAGACCGTCTAAAAAGTCAGCTCTTCTTAAATTCCCGGATGGCTTTGATCCAGAGATGGCTTATTCGCTACGTGACAGAGATCCGCCTACCTTAGAAGATATGCAGAAGATTTCCGTTAGTGTTGAGGAAAATCTGAACAATAAGAGAGCACGGTTGAAAGCAGAGAAAAGAGTGACTATAAAAGAAGAGCCTTCTACATCTACATTCGAACAACACTTGCTTCATGAGATGGAAAAAATGTTCAAAAGGATGACACTTGACAAACCAGAAACGCAGATTCGGAATCCAAACTATCGTGGCCAGCAGCAGCCACAGTTCAGAATAAAGCAGCGTGAACAAAGACCACAAGAGCTGGCAGCCCAACAACAGATCAAGACACCTCTTTTGTAGAATTTTGTGAGTCAAGATTCAGACGATGATGATGATGTAGCAGGTGAGCAAAATCATTTCTTCACTCCCGATGATTTGCCTATTTATATTACTGAGGATGAAGAATATGGAGAAAGTTCAGCTGCACAGAAAGATGAAGACTTCATTTTAGCAAATGATGCGGAGTTAGAGGAAGAGTCAGATGATTACCAAAGAGGATATTTGAATGCTTTGTCCGCTCAACAGAAGCAATACTCATTGAGAAACCGAGATGTGCCCATAAATCCAATTCAGAAACGCAAAGAAGCTTCAGCACCAAAGGCAGATTCACCGATACCAAAGAAGAAAGGAAAAGAGACAATTGATCCCGCAGCTAGTAAAGTATCATCAGCAGAAAAGGTAAATCAGCCAAACATAGTGAAAGACAAGGCTGAAAAGAAGGAAGTTCCGGTCAAAGAGGTTGAGAAAGTTTCAGCATTTAGTTTGGAAAATGAAATTTCCAAATTAAAAATATCTATTCCCTTGACAGAGATCATGAAGAACAGCAGCTACCGCGGTCAAGTCTCCAAAATTCTGAACTTTGATCCAATGTTCGACACGGTAAATGTTGAGGATGATCAGCCAGAATTAATTTTCGGGCCTGCATTAGATGGTGAGTCCCATGACAGTGATGTTCCTCCCTTTTATATCAGTTTGAGGTTGCATGAATATGTTTTGCACAATACCATGTTCGATTCGGGTGCTTCGCACAATTTGATGCCAAAGGCGATCATGGAAAAGTTGGGACTAGACATTACACGAAAATATCATGATTTGTATTCATTTGATTCTAGCCGTGTGAGGTGTATAGGACTCATCAAAGATTTGGTTGTAAGCTTAGATCAAATTCCAGCAAAGAATGTCTTAATGGACGTGGTGGTGGCGGACATTCCTCCGCGATTTGGTATGCTCCTTTCAAGATCTTGGGGGGAAAAGTTGAAAGGTACACTTCAGTTAGATTTCTCTTATGCTACAATTCCAATCTTCGGTCAAATGAGAAAGTTATATCGAGAGCAGAAGATGAAATACATGATAACTAGCAAGGAGAAGCCTATCAATCATCCTGTAAATTATGTACATACCGACTTAGAATCGTTTGTTTTATTTGCTGATAGTTTTAATGATATAGATAGTCAATTAGTTTAGGCGGAAGATATACCAGAAATCACTAAGAATTTTAGAGAAGTTCTGCAAAAAGAAAGAAGAAAAAAACAAGCTACTGTGGAGCAATCAGCTAAAGACAATGGGTAGCAAATAGAAAAAACAGAGCTGACGCAATTTCAGCATTTAGAGGATGATGAAGATGGTCTTTGGACCATGGATTTTGATGGCGCAGTGGGCAGTGACGGTGCTGGAATTGGTGTTTGGATTCGTAGTCCATTTTCCGCTCCGGATAAGGTTCCAAGCAATGTGAGAGTGTGTTCTTACAAACTTGCATTTGACTGTTCTAATAATGAAGCGGAATATGAGGCTCTAATTGTTGGCCTTAAGATTCTTAAGAAGCTGAAAGCGAAAAGGATTGCAGTATATGGTGATTCAGAATTGGTGATAAAGCAGGTTAAAGGTGAGTTTCAGGCCAAGCATCCTCGCATGAGGGCTTACCGTAATGCAGTTTTAGACATTCTGAAATTATTTTCTGATCATACCTTGACATGTGTGCCTCGCATACAAAATGGTGTTGCTGATGGACTTGCTAAGGCAGCAAGCAATTTAAAAATTCCAATGAATACCAGCAACAAGTTCGAGATTCATGTGAAACACCGCCCCACCGTTCCAGACAATCAGCGATGTTGGCAAGTCTTTCAGGATGATGAGGAGATTAGTGAATTTCTGCAGAATAAGGGTAAGTTTAAAGACACCTCCATAGATACAGAACATGATGATGGTAATGATGACATACAGATAAATCAAATGGATGTGCTGCAACTCAAAGATAACATCATTCCTAAAGGATTGATTCCTTTGGAAGAACTGTTTGACCAAGACGATGTAGCCCGCAAACCGACATTGAGGCCAACCGAGAAAGGGGTAGAAGAGGTAAATATTGGGACAGCTGAGAATCCCAAGATGGTTAAGTTATCAAAGTCATTGTCACCAAAGGTAAAGGAAGAGTATGTGAAATTTTTGTCTTCATTTTCTGATGCTTTTGCGTGGGATTACTCAGATCTAAAAACATATGACACTAACATCATTCAGCATACTATCCCCATCAAACCAAATCAGAAGCCTTTCCGTCAAAAGTTGAGGAGAATCAATCCAAAGCTGCTACCATCGATCGAAAAAGAGGTAAACAGGTTGTATAAGTCAGGAATCATTGTGCCTATTCGATTTTCAGATTGGATATCAAATTTGGTGCCCGTGAGAAAGAAAACAGGTGAGATCCGTTTATGTATCGATTTCAGAAATTTGAACAAGGTATCATTAAAAGATAATTATCCTCTACCAAAAATGGATCATATATTGCAGCGAGTAGTTGGAGCATCAAGGATGTCACTACTCGATGTATACTCAGGTTATAATCAGATTTTAGTGCATGAAGATGATCGTGATAAGACTGCGTTCACCACTCCTTGGGGAACGTTTCATTATGCAAAAATGCCGTTTGGTTTGAAGAATGCAGGCGCCACCTTTCAGCGTGCAATGGACATGGCTTTTGCCAATGAGAAAGATGTATTTTTGGTTGTTTACCTTGATGATTTAACTGTGTTTTCAAATTCCGATGAGGAACATTTATATCATTTGAAAATTGTTTTCTAGAAGTGCAGAAAATATGTCATTTCGCTGAATCCAAAAAAGAGTCTTTTTGCCATGGATGAAGGCAAGCTCCTTGGCCACATCATATCGAAAGATGGCATTCGAGTTGACCCTACACATCTTGAAGCCATACAACAGATTGAACAACCCCGGAACAAGAAAGAAATACAGTCATTTAATGGTAAAATGAATTTTCTGCGTCGTTTCATTCCAAATCTTGCAGAGCATCTTAGAGAAATCACGAACATGCTGAAAAAGGACAATCAGGTAAAGTGGACAGAAGAGGCGGTGAAATCATTCAATTTGGTAGAGTTAGCTCTTTCCTCAGCCCCTATTTTAATCAGCCCGGACTACACACAGGACTTCATTTTGTTTTCATTTGCTTCTGAGCACACATTGGCAGCTGTTTTAATGCAAAAAAGGGATGGTGTTGAGAAGCCCATTGCTTTTTTCAGTCGGATTATAAGGGACGGAGCATTGAAATACAACATTATTGAGAAATAAGCACTTGCGCTTGTAAAGGCCTTGAAATATTTCCGTGTGTATATACTACATTCCCACATTATAGCATACGTTCCTAACGCAACGGTTAAAGATGTTTTGGTACATGCAGATCTAGAGGGAAGACGGGGTAAGTGGATCGCTGCGTTGTTAGAATATGATGTGGAAATTAAACCGACCAAGCTGATTAAAGGAAAAGGACTCGCCAAGCTCATGGCTGAAACAAATCTGCATGCTCTAGATATAAATTTGATCGCTGCCATGTCCGATGAAGACGAGGAAAGTATGTCAGTTCAGGTATCTGATATTTTTGTTTCTTCCCCTTGGTATGCCGACATTTTATACGTACTTCAGAATTTGTCTCCACCTCCCGAGATGCCTAGAAATAAGAGTAGAACATTGAAATTGAGAGCTGAAAAATTTTGTATATTGAATTCTGCATTGTATTGGAAAGACCCTGGGGGAGTGTTGTTGAATTGTTTGGTAGAGGAGGAAGCTCAAAGAGTTCTGGAGGACTTTCACAAAGGTGACTGCGGAGGCCATTTGTTTTGGAAAACCACAACGAATAAGATTCTAAGGGCAGGGTATTATTGGCCTTCTTTGTTTTCTGATGTATTTAAGGTTGTTAAGAATTGTCATGAGTGTCAAATTTTCAAAGGGAAGCAGAAACTACAGCCTTTGCCTCTCAAACCAATCGAAGTTAGTGCACCATTCCAGCAGTGGGGATTGGATTTTATCGAGGAAATCCACCCAGCATCTTTCGGATAGCATAGATGGATATTGACAGCTACGGACTACTTCACAAAATGGATCGAGGCGATTCCCACTCGACAGGCGACGGATGCGGTAATTATCTCTTTTCTTGAAAACAATATTCTGTCACGTTTTGGGTGTCCTAGTAAAATAATCACAGATAATGCAGCAGCCTTCAAGTCTAAAAGGATGGTTGAATTTTGCTATAAGTATAATATCAGTTTGGGACATTCGAATGCCTACCATCCACAAGGGAATGGCTTGGCGGAATCTTCAAATAAATCCTTGGTGAATATCATTAAGAAATTGCTGGAAATCAACAAAAAGGGCTGGCACAAGAAGTTAGTGAATGCACTGTGGGCTGATAGGGTAAGTCAGAAAAAGTCTATTGGCATGTCTCCTTTCGAGCTGGTGTACGGAACAGACACGGTTTTCCCTACTTCACTTGTTGTCCCGGTGGTCAAATTGCTTCAGGAAGCTGGTAGTGAGGAAGATCCCATGCAGCGGAGGATTAATCAGATGATTCATTTACAGCAGACACGGGAGGAGGTATTTCAAAATACTTTCAAGTTGCAGGAGCGCATAAAGAAGATCTACGACAGAAAGGCAAAAGCAGATAAGTTTCAGTTGGATGAGGTGATTTTGAAATGGGATGCTCGGAATGAAGATAAGGGAAAGCACGGTAAATTTGAAAAACTATGGAAGGGCCCTTTTAAGATCGCAGCGTATCGTGGTAAAAATGTCTTTCTTCTCAAGGAAATGAATGGAGATGATTATCCTGGAGGACCGATCAATGGTCGGTTGCTGAAGCGATATCACTTCTGAGTATTTTCTGCTGATTTCATCATCATTGTATATATCGTTTTACTTCTGTTTTATTGAAAATGTGTACTGATCTCTCATCTTCAGTCTAGGGCCCGGAGCGAAGGCTATAATTCTGGAGATGGAGGTTGGTTCGTTTGAAGTTTGTCAAGTCAGTCTTATCAGTCTTTTCAGTTTTAGAATCGAGTCAGTTTTGGTCAAGTTTCAGTCGATTTTCAGTCAAGTTTGTAGTCAATAAATGTTTCAAAAGTTTTGTTTTATTTGTTGAAATAATGACTCCATCGCCCAATGGATGAAGGCACTGTCTGACTCCCCCAGAGATCTGCCGTTCTTGGCATCTCCATGGAGCCATCATCCCCATTGGAGCCAATGTTAGAGTCGGTCCTTACATCCCTCCGTCAGAGATCATTTCGCTTTTTGCATATTCATTCTTAGGTGTCTCGCTTGTTCCACTTCGTTGCATTTCGCTAGGAGCATGCCACTGACTGACGAGGGGGTCTGGTTGTCATGTGTTTCCTCATGCTTGTACCTGCAGGGCTATTTAAAAATTCCTCAAAAATTACTAAAATTCATCGTCATTTCATTCATGATCATTAAAATTTCAGTTTCGTTAAAAAGAGTCTTTAGTCCTAGAGTCTAGGGTTTTCGAGTCTTTTGCATACATGTCATAAAGCCCGCAGGCCATGAGGTTGGTTTCGCAAGTTTTGATTTCACATTTTTATCATCAAAAGCATTTGAAGACATTTCTAGTCCAAAACTCTATTTTGGAACTAGAAATTGTCTAATTTCATTTTTGTAATAATTGTATTTATTTAATTATCAGAAAGCTTCAGTGCAAGCCTCTGATCTTTTCCAAAGCCACAGTGACGCATCCCTGCAAAAGACAACAAGCATTTTCAGTCCAAAATTAAGAAAAGCCAAAGGAGAAACATTGTATTAAATAGCCAAATGTAAAAATGCAGAAACATTATGAGAGTGGGTTATCAAACACATTTGAAATCAAATCTGATTGCATGAGATATTTTCTTCATGTATAAAACATGACAAACAAACTCATTTGTAAACAATCCGCAAGGCAGAGGTCGAAATCGAGTTTTTGAAGGCCGAAGACAATTTGCAGAATTGTTGACAGCGTTTGGAGGTGGGCGCTACCCACTTGAGGTGCGCGCTACCCACTTGAGCGCCACGGCCTGTGTTAAATTGAACGGGCGCTACCCACTTGGTGCGCGCTACCCACTTAGCAACAGAGCCCAGAAATTTGTGTTTTGCGCCCAGTTTTGATTCAAATCGACTCCAGCAAATTGCAAACAGGTTTTTATCATTGCTCAGTAGATTTTTATCATGCTTGTGATGATTTTGATGTTGGGAAAGAGGCCATGTTTGGAGAAGAATATATAAACCCTACATTCACATGCAAAATAATTCCTCAAGGGTTTTTGGAAATATATGGACAGTTTTGTGAAAAGTTTGAAAACTCTTGAATGGTAAATGTGCTCATGCCTTGGTACGTTATGTACATGATCCTCACGCCCTCAGTTATCATTTTATCATTGCTATCATGCCCTTTCATGTTTTTGCACAATTTCATGTTGACTAGTATAAAGCCTCCATCACCATATCACTGCTGCCATCACCATAATATTGCCACTGTCATGGTCATTTATATCACTAAGGTTACTGTCATGATGTCCCTATTCTCCAGTTCATAGTCCCATACTTGTTGCCCCTTTGACAAATTTTGGCCATCATTATAAAATTATACCATACATCTGCATTTGGTTTTCATTTGTCAAACTCACTTATGATCGAAACAGTGATAGTTTTTATGCCATTAAAACAGAGTCATCCTCATTATGATTTTGTTTTCCTGTGATACTTGGGTACATGGGTGATATCTATTGGTTTTGAACATACATTAAAACTTTGCTTTCACTGCACCTATATCATCATCCATATTACAAATATCTTGTTCAAAGCCATGTCAGAGACAGAGTCAGTTTATGAGCAGGAGTCGGATAGTGATTCCACAACAGAGGGTAATGTGCCACGGAGGCCTCACAGAGGTGGCAAAGGTGGTAAACATCTCAGGGAGGAGCCTACTTCTTTGGCTAAATTGCAAGCATGCCTGCTTGCAATGGATTGTTTTCGGGTTCAGTCATGTTTTCGATTCTGTGAAATGATTTCACAAACCCAGCTTCATCGTGAACTAGCTCGCCTGTTTGTTCTACATTTACGTAATGGCCGTGTAAATCTCGCTGGAGTAGATTTCATTCTGTCACCAATGACTATTGCTCAGGCTACTGGCATACCAAATCTAGGAGAGGAATGGAACAAACGTCAGCATTTAGAGAAATTCCACTATGAGCCATACATCAAACCTGGGTATATGAGGCACTTGGGCAGAGTTTTTCCTTTCAGATTCCTGAGGGATGAGTTTGCACCACTGATGAAACTCATCATTCGGTATTTCAGTTGCGAGGGCAGATTCACGCGTCTCTTTGCGTACCATGTTCGTTTGTTGATGCACTTCACAAGGGTACGTATGATGAACATTCCGTACTTCATGTATCGCAACATAGAGAGGATGATGATTTTTGTACAGAAGAAGAGCCCAACACAGCAGCATAGAAGTATATATCACTACGCTTTGATCAAGATCATAGTGTTACATCAGTTGGCAGAGCAGGGCATCGCTTGGGAGGATTTCATCTCCCGTGACTTTTTCACAGCGTCACAGCCGCCTCCCGAGGTAGTTCATGATGCGGGAGAGCCTTCACACCAGCCTGGCATTCCTGAGATTGAGCATATCAGCGCTCCATTGTTTGTGACATATCAGCGAGGCCACAGGGCTTTATTTGCAGCTACACGGCGAGTATTATCTCCACCCGGGGTGGAAGGGGTCTTGCCGACTTCATCAGCAGAGCGAGTATTATCTCCACATGATGTGGAAGGGGTCTCGCCTTCTTCTTCAGCACAGGTACAGATCCAGGACAGGGGCAAGAAGCCCATGCATGATGAGGGCCCATCAGGAGGCCGGGACACGGATTTCACAATCATTGATGTTGATGCGAGCTCTCCTAGCTCGAAACTGAGGGAGATCATCCAGGAGCAGAGGGCCGAGAATGACACGCTGAAAGATCAGTTGCAGAAGGCTCAGTGGGTGATAAACTATCTGGAGCAGCGCAACAAACAGCTAGAGGATGAGCACACACTTTATGAGCTGCGTCGAATCCGTGAGGATCGACAATTGGCCCAGAAGAGACTAGGTGATATGACACCAGTTGAGCGAGAGACTAAACTCATGCATGTTAACATTAATCTGGAGAAGTTGTTGGCAAAGGAAAACAGAGAGAAAGACATGCTTCGTCACATGAAAGGCCATTATTGGGCTCGCATGCATGTCTGCAAAGCGAGAATGAAGATTCTGAAGAGGAGGTTGAGCGAAGCACTAAAACGGCGGAAAAGGCCTGATCCACTCCGGATTTTGGCCGAGGCTTCGTTGGCTGGGAAAGATACATGATGGAGGGTCTTCGCTCCGAATTTGGGAAAATTCGGAAATTTTTTTGTCATTTTGAAATATTTTGGTCTAGAAACAGGTTTTTCAGTTAAGCGGGTAGCGCGCCCATATGCTCACTTTTTTTCGGGACACTTGCTGAAGGAAATATTTGCATTTTTGGATTTTTCATGGTAAGTTATGCATCCTCAGGAATTTCTGAAGCATTTCATCAGATTCTGGATGGTCAAAAAGCTCAAAAACACCATGAAAACCACCTTGCTGCCACCTTTTGCACCAGCAGGAAGTACTTCTGGGAGAATGAATTTTTGGAAGGACAAATGAGCTCCAAATTGCGAAATTCCACTTGGTTTGGATAGCCAACATCTAGAGCTTTCCAACAAGCTATCATGAGCTCAATTTGGATTCCAGGACGTGCCTCAAAATCAGGATGAAAGGCGCACTACCCACTCAGCTCAGGGGCGCTACCCACTTAGATTTTTGGCTGAATTTTCAACTTCCAGCTCAGAATTTCGGCCAGTTGGGACCAGTTTTTCTTCTGGATGAAATTTTTGGGTTTTCATGATGTAAATTGATGGTTGACATGTAACTTTGGCTCATTTTTACCTATTCTAGAAGATTCACTCTCAAAAAAGTGAAAATCATGTAAATGAATCAGTCTCCACTCTTTTAGAGGCAAGTTGTTAGCTGCCTAGATTTTAGCTCCTTGATTAGAATTTGTTGGAACTGCTCCTAGAAGGAGGATTTCGACCCCTAGAGGTGTGGGGAAGGGTTAGAGTGATCTATATATTGTAATTTCTGAGACATTCTACAGTTTGGACTCTTGGGAAACTTTGGCACACATTGTACATATTTTTCATATTTTGGCTAAGGAAAGATCAGAGGTTTTGCAGCACCTGTTGGGATTCTTGTGGCTTTCTATTCTTAATGGTGTTTTCTCTCAGTTTATTGTAAGTTCCTTCATGTTTGATGTATGCCATTTCTCACTTATGCTTCTTAAATTAAATGAATGAGTAGATGAGGTTGAATCCATTGTTCACAGTGCTCTGCCTTTGAATTCGTTTAATTTTACATGTTTTCGCATGTTTGAAAAGGATCCATGTTCATCCTTGCCCTTTTCAGCTCCTTTTCTTTCTGATCCATCCATATATCCAATCAAAAGCATTAAGACTATTTCCTACCTCACCCCAACTCGAAATCTGCAAAGATCTGGCCTTATCCCCGGACCCAAAATTGTTTTTCCCATTTCTCCAACGAAAACCCAAAAAATCAAAATCAAACATTCCTATCTCTTTACTAGCCTAAAAACCGTATTCATTGTTCATTATGTCATTCCCAGCCTCTCAAAACATTTTCAATGGTGATAGACCCTAGAGAGAGTCTTCCTGTTTTTCCGAGGGCTAGCCACGATAGTTTAATGGTTTGATAGCCTTGAGTTTTACCTATTTCAGCCTAAGGTAGATTTATTAATAGTTTGTATGACAATTAGATACTCCGTATGCTTTAGCTGATAAGTGAATAAATTTTATTTTTTATGAAACATAATAAATATAGAATAATGGTTAAACAAAGATATTTGGAGATTTATGATTAAAAATTTCAAGCCAATTCTTTATTACAAGTTTTCACAAAAAACATTATTTTGGAATATATACATATGTATATTATTTATTTATTTAAGTTTTAAAATTTAAATTATATATATATATATATATATATATATATATATATATATATATAACTTTAAAACTCACGAACTAAATCAAAATATAAAAACAATATCAAATAGGATATTTTTTACTCACTCTAACTACGTTGCTGATTGCATTCAAGTTTCATGTATACTCTTGTATGTTGTGACATCCAAGTATTTCAACATACATGCAAATTTAAATGGACGATCTTAAAAGACAATTTTACTTTGTGAACTTCCACCAAAAGGCTATTGGGCTGGTTTACTAATATGCTCATCAAAGCAAGGGTTGTTTTTACACATGTGCCCTTTTTTACTTAATTCATGGGCTCGTTTTATTTATTTATTCAAATTGATTAAGTTAGTTAGATCATTAAAGTTTATATTAACGGATCTTAAGATGAAACTAGTGTTTTAAGTTTTTTATTTTTATTTTTATTTTTAAATAAATTTGGATAAGAAAAATTAATGAGATTATTTATTTTAATTGTTTAAAATAAACTTTTAAATATACAAATAAATTTAGTTTTTTTTTAATATTTAATTTATATAACTTTAATTGTTAAAATTTATAATTTAATATTTTTTTTTTAAAGAAAACATATATATTTATAGTGTTTGGAGTATGTTTTAAAACTATTTCTTGTTGTTAAAGAGTTCGTCTTATAAAATTAAATGAAATGAAATTTTAACGTCCACGAGACTAAAAATAGTCTATGGGACTATGAGTTCCCTGTTTTTTGCCTTTTGCATTTCTGTCCTTTTCAATTTGATGAGCTGACCCAACCTTCCAACAATCTCATCGCTGAAAAAACAATGCCAAGAAACCAATGCTAACATATTCCCATAACTTTCTCTGATGTATTTGAAAGCAACACATTCCAAAATGATATGTTTTTCCGATTCCACTACCCCAGACGTGCAAAATGTACACACGCGTTCTTCCCAAGCTTCTTTAGGCCTTTTCCACTGTCATGTTTCACACCGAAGATGATGCGAGTTGGTTCTTAATTGAGCAGTAAGAACCTTTTCCCTACATGGAATGTTAGCTCAAATGTACTCTTTTTGTTGGAGATCATACGCAGGGTTTAATTCTTCAATGTAGTACTTCTTCTTTCTACCCAACTCTTTTCCCCATACCTGTTTACGAAACTTCTCCATAAAAAAATTCTTTAGCTCATGGTTATTTGTGGGACAAGCATTGAGGTAGATATTCCATTTTTGCATCCATGTGTAGTTTTGTCTCATCCATGTTTTCTTTCTTTCACTCATGCCTTCCATGAAGATAACATTAGGCCATCTACCTACACATATTTGCTCAATTCTTTTTAGATATCTTATGATCCGCACCATAGAAATTGCTTCAATGGGAGTTGCTCCTGTTTCACTCCACATTATCTCATAAGGTAGCGAACTTTTAATTTTGAACTTGCTCATGATCAAACGTTTTTGGATTTTCTCAATTTTCTTCCATTTTGAGACAGGGGTGCTGCTAACCCACAATTCACACCCATATAGCATCACTGGACAAACTAGGTGTCCAAAAAGCACTTTAATCGTTTTCCAATCCCATAACTCTGCCTCTCTACATCTGTTTTGAAGAGCATATAATGCTTTCCACCCTCCTAAGATTCTCTTCTTTCTACAATCCACCCAATTAAGTTTGTTGTTGAAATCGATCCTGCGGTATTTGTAATCATTTACTTCTTCAAGAGTGTTGCCTTGAAAGAAGAACGCATGCTACCTCTGCTTCATTTTATTAGACAAAATAATTACCTTGGTCTTGCTAATATTGACTTACATCCCCACTACTCTACAAAAATGCTCAAGGGCATATAGGTGTGTTTGCAATCCATGGGACAATTTAGAAATCAATACAAGATCATCAACATATAAAACAAGCTTTATCACAAACTCCCCCAACCGAACACCATCCCGACCTTGCAAATTTAGCCACTCTTACAGTTTATCAATATATAAACCAAAAAGAGTAGGGATAGAGGGCAACCTTGCTTGACTCCAATGTCACTTCTAAAGCTTTTTGAAATACCCGCTGAGGTTCTAATTTTGACTTTCACGTCTTCATAAAACCTGTAGACAACAACTCTATAATGCAAATGAATTTCAAGTTCTTCCATTCTACGTCACAACTTATCTCTAGAGACTATGTCAAATGCCTTTTTGAAGTCAACAAAATAGCATAATACTTCTTCTTTATCCCCTCAAACCTTTTCAATAATGTGTCTCAACGTGATGCTGTGATCCATTGTAGAATGCTTCAGCCTAAAACCCACTAGCCATTTTTCCCTCTTTTCTTGTACTTCTGCCCACTTACTAATTCTATTTTCTACCATGTTGTCGAAAAGCTTTGCAAACAAAGGATTGATCATAATAGTTCTATACTTGGACAAATTGTTAATGTCTCCACTTTTAAAAAGGGGTATTGCTAGGCTATTTCTCCAGTCTCTTGGGAATCCTTGTTAAATGATGTTGTTGAATATTTCCATGATGCGCGGTGCAAGAGTGTTCCTTCCCCATTTTATATACTTTTCTTGAAGTTCAACCAAGTCTTTTTCCTTTCCTTTTTTCAGCTTTTTAATTCCAATCTCCACCTCGTGTAATGTCAAGAGCTTTGTAGTTGTGTTGAGCCCTGGGGGAGGCTCAACTTGTGATTCTTTCTCATAAAGTTGTCTTGCATATTCAAACCATTGATTAGCTGTAATATTATTTTTCGATTTTCTTCTTCCTTGGTTGAAGTTCCTGCCAAATTTTTTTTGGGTTATTCTTGCTTAGATATACTAACTCTTCTCTCCTTGTTTGCATGAACTCATCTTTTTTCCTTTTTAGTATTTTCTTATATAATTTTACATTCATCTTCTCCTTCCCTGTCTTTTTCAAGGTTCTCCTTGTCGTTTTGCATTTTGTCATCAAACCAATCATTTATAGGAAAACAATTTGATTATGATTTCCTATTTTTTTGTTCTTTTGCACTTCTCAAGTGCCCTTTGAATTATATTTGTTAACTCATGACTATTGAAGCTTTGGAAACCAGTTTTCTCTTTCCGAATTAATCTCTCCAGAATTGTCTTGAAGATAGTACAATTTTCTTGTGTTAGAAGAGTTTTCCCCTTGGTAGTGATTGCCGAGAGCATTGGGTTTTTCTCTTATGTTGTCTTCCTTATACCCGTTGTGCCAGGGGTTCCCTGTAACAAGCAAGATTGGAAAAGTCCGATCACAGAGTTAACATCATTTCAACCAACTTTGGGATTCTAGGATCTAGCCCTCCTGAATCCGGAGAGGGATCTCTCCAATAGGTACAAAGATGGATATTGTCTTTGAAAAGCTTAAGGTAATGATATTAGGCTAGTTATGAAGGCCAAGGGTTTTGTTTTGTTTTGGATGGTTGAGCATGAAATGTTACTTGAGGGGGAAGTCCTAAGTGCAAAAGTTTCAAAAGCGAGAAGTTGCAAGCAAATAGAACAGTTTTGGCAGATAGATAGATATAACGCTGGTTTTTAGTCCATTGGGCTATGGAGTCATATCTGGGCTTTAATTGAACAAAAACATCAAGTGTGATCCAAGGGGCTAGTCATCTATGTCTAAGGATCTCTTTAAATTTTTATTTATGGAATGGAAACACAAAGTATGCTGGAGGGGTGAAACGAAGAAATTTCGTATGGATCTATACGGACAGCAGTAGTTGAGCCTCTAAGTAAATCGTTAAAACTGAATCAAGTGTATTAACCATCGACTCTTGGCAAGTCCGTATTCACAATTTAATTGACAAACAATCCAGTAATCCACATAATTACTTTCAGAAAGTATGAAAACACATAAGAGAGACAAAGTGCAACTTAAGATCAGATAAAGTACTTTTAAACCTAGTCTGCTTTCAGCCAACACCAAGGGAAACTTTCAGAATCTGCTTTTGGAGAAAAGAATCTAGGAATTAGGGCAAACCATATCTTCTCTAGTCTAACTTTAATAGCAAATAATGGAAATCACATTTAAGAACAATGTTTATGTAAACAGAAGGACGAGGGAACACCAACATTCCTAACTGTTTAAACAGTATTGAATCATTCTTAAATAAACAAGTTTGAGGAAAACATCAAGATAAAGATTTCTCAGCCAGAGAAGGTTACTGATGTACAGTAGATCCTAACTCTGTTCAAACTGTTCTTTACAGAGGAATATGAACAATATGGCATACATAGAAGGAAAACAATTTAACAAAGAAAGGAGCACTTCACCGGTGATATAGACCAGGATCCCAAGAAACAGCTTTTATATTGATGTCAAACCAGTTACAATATTTAGGTCCAATGTTTCAGTTCAGCAATCATCTTCACTATTCAACCTAACTACTCTAGCACAAGCAGAGCTCCAAGGGCCAGTGAACATTATTTACAATCAGGAGTTTAGGCTCAAATGTATTTCAAAGCTCTGTAAGCGACTCAACCAACAACTTCTCATCTTCTACTGAGGTATTTATAGAAGACCGAGGAGGTGAAATCTAATGAAAGACTTCTCGCTTAATGCTAATACGATTCAAGACTTCTGGCCTTTCGAGGCCTGGCTAAATAGTTACGCGGTCTTTGTATTAACTTTTCATGACATCTTATGATTGCTCGTGCTTATATTAGGCCGTGAGGCTTTGCGTAATGCTTGAGTAGTCACAGATATTTTCGCATTGATTTCCTTTGCAGAAGTAACTCTGTCGCTGGCTGAGGAAAATATCTGATTTTCTCTTTCAATAACTTCGGCCTCTCGTTTTTGGAAAGGTTTGAGGCAACAAAGGGTTTTGTTTTCATTGTATGGTAGCCGAGGAATCAATTCGGGCCGTAGATGTGGCTGCGTGGAGGTTTTTGTCTCATAAAACACCTAGGTTTTAAATCAGCTAGGTCACATGATTCAAAACCTGTTCTCCAGCTGCAAATGCAATCCCAATCTGGCCCATTGGAGGGATTGCTCGTTCATTTTTAGTCTTCAATCTCTGATACCCTTTTTTCTGCATTGTTCTTGACGGCTTTCTCTATGGTGCAGGGCGGCGCAGGTAGGAAAAGGCATCAATGCCTCAAGAAACACTGATGAAAACGTTAATTTGCACACTGTGGCCGGTTTCCTTTGACAAATCAAAAGAGAGAGGGTCGTCACCCTCATCTTTCGAATTTCCTTCTGAATATAGCAGAAAACGTTAAACCCTGCAAAACACAAACGAAAGTTATGAAATACTGCATTCATAGGTTAAACTGCATAGGAGGTTGTGTGGAGGAAGCAGGGTTGTTGGATTCATGGAGCGGGGATGCAGCGGCGGGATGTAATGGGAAAAACCTTTGTAAACCACAAAATATATCATTTTCGACTTTACAAAGAAAAAAACGTTTTTATATGAAAGGCAGGGGTGTCATATGGTGGGCCCAGCGGGATCGATCGCAAATCACAAAAGTGGAAAACGCGATGGCAGATTATGCGACGGAGGGAAAATGCGATATTGCGATTATGCGATGGGCGGAAACTGCGATGGATCGCACCGCAAATATTTGCGCTGGGCATTTTAAATGAAAACTGAAATTTGCGATCTGTGATTTGCGATAGAAGAGGGAGTTGCAATGTGATGGAGATCTGTGATGGATCGCATCACAAATATTTGCGATGAGCGCTTTAGAAAAAACCACAACTTAGCGATTTGCGATTTGCGATCGAGCGGAACGATCGCATCGCAATTTTTTGCGATGGGTTAGTTTAAACGAATCGCGGAAAATGTGATTTGCGCTGAGCGCCAAAGGGTTTAGACCTTGGTTCTAGGGTGCAGGTATATGGATGAAAAAGGATTAGGGGCCTAAGCTCGAGGGGGCTTAAGTCCTATACATAAAAACATGTATTTTCATGGTTTTTGAAGGGTTTTTTGAAAGAAATGAAGGCTTCGGTAAGGTTAAAAAGTGGGTTCTTAACCTTATAAAAGGGATTTTAATGAAATGGAACAGGAGAAAAATGAAATTGTGAGTTTTTCATGGGAAATGGAGAATAGAAAATGGGGTTAGTGTAGAAGAAAAGGAAGGGGAACAAGGGGTTCTGCAGCAGTATTTAATCTTGGGATTTTGAAGGATTTTAGAGGCTATGAAGTTTGAAAAGCAAGAAGGATCTCGGGATTGTGAGAAAAAGAGGGCAGTAGGAGGCCTTTATTGAGATCAGAGCCAACAACTTTTATGAAAAATTGTCTTTTGAGGCTCAAAAACAACTTAGCCACCTTTTGGTATAACAAAATATTATGCAGTGGCTAACAGTTACCTCCACTTGGGATGAAGCCTTCAGGGGTTGCACTCAAGAATTGTGACTTGGACTCCTCGGGGAGGGTCGACCCGACCCCGATCCATTGGCCACCCTTGGCCGGATGATTTGCTCTGAAAACATATTAGCGGTCATAAAAGCAATGAATCTCCATCAATACCAACTTCTACCTACCCAATCCTACTGATCTAACATCTTTTCTTCAATAGAGTGAACTTGGATTGGCAAACTCTTTTACAACATTTTATTCTTTTGAAAGAAGGAAACTAATCTAATTCTACTCCTTATTTCTCCCTGAACTCAGATTTAACAATTGAGTTCAGATGATTCTCTATTTAATCTACTATCTGTTGGGATTAAACTGTCCAACAGATTTTCATTCTCTAAATTTCTAAAACATAAATTTAAAAACAATCAAGTCAAGATTGCCGTTTAACTTGTCATGATCTAAGTGTATGGCATAAAAACAATCTGCACATAGATTATTATTTGCAGAAATCAAAATCAAAATGGAAGGCTTAAGATCTGAAAGTGTCTCATCATGGCCTTCTCTTTTCTTCACAGCTCTGTTTTTGCTTTTGTTTGAGCTGTCTCTTCCTTGATATATGATTCGATAAATAAGAACCAGCTTTTCTCTTGATGATTTAAATAAAAATCGCTTTGAGTCATCTCCTTTTGGAAACTTTGGTTCATATTTTGAGTTTGTTTGAACCTTCAATTTCTATCCTAATCTATCTACTGATAAGCCAAGATTGAATAGTTTGGCAAATCGAATTCACTATCCTATCAGCAGAAAAATTTAAAGCTAATTAGTCAAGATTAAACAGTTTGACTAACTAGAAGTGTGTTTTTGAGGAGTGGCATTTGAGCTTGCACACTTTCAGATTTATTTCTCTTTTTGGTATGGGGCTGTACCTTTATTGTTTTGTCAATCTGCCCTCTTTTCTTTCTTTTCTTTGTTTTTGTACTTTTGAATTTTTTATTTTTCTTCAACGTAGAAAAACAACAACTAACTACATGCCCAGAAGTGAGCTTTATTGACACTCCTATCTAACCTATTATAAACATGGAGTATTTACATATTCATATGATACAAAAGTGCCAATGCAGCTAGCTGAGTAATGTCAAGAAGAAGAAGAAACTCTGGCTGCTTGTCAGAGGTATCCATAGTATATTTTGAAGATTAATCTTCAAAACCGAGGCTATCACAGAAGGTGACAACTTTTCATGTCTCTGGCTCTTGCAAAGGATCAATGCTTGATAATTTGAGCCAGTTTTGATTTCCACACACTCTTCCATAGGATCAACAAAGAAAAGGTGAAGGTTCTCTTCTTTTTGGTCCTCCACAATTGGTAGATCATCTACTTCCAAGACATCAGCTTTGAGGACTATCTCTTCAGTATGTAGCTTGGAAGTATCATCATTCTTAACCTGCAAAATAGAAAATAGTGAAATATCTTCTTTCTTTGAATCTATGCTTGCTTCTGATATAAATTCAGGCTCTTTAAATGACAGACTAATATTAGTGAAGGGAGAAGTTTCTTCTTGAGAAGATGATATATCCACAGCAGGATAGTCTTCTATTTGTTTTTCTCCTTCATCTTCCTCATCTTTTGAACTGGAGGACTCATCATATTTGACAGTGTTGTCCTCTTGTGGCCCTTGTATGCTCGTATTCAGTGGAATAAATTCTATGAAGAGGTTATTATATTCTTGAGCAGGGGTGTATTCAATGGTTTCCTCTTGCTCAAAAATTTCTTCATTGTTCTTCTCTTCACCTTTTGAGTTGAAAAGATGTTGATTCCCAATTATGTGAAAGCGATTTGTGATGGATTGAAATGGGTGATTTCTGCTTTCAAGTTGATGATGGTGAAACGCATAACACCAATCGAACGCAGGTTGCCCTGCGTGATTAATTTTTGCTTGAAACTCATCATCATCATCAGACTGATCGAAATTTGGAAAATCATCGGAATAAACAATTTCATCAGTCGAACATATTGGGTTATCAGCAGGTCTCTCTTCATTATGATTTACAAAAGAATTTTCTAAATCTGTACAACAAAGTTCTCTATGTGAATGGGCAAGAGTGTTTGTTTTGCAAAAAGTTTTAGAGACTGACTGTTTATAAATAGTCTGTTCTATTTCCTTCTCTGTCAAAGGGGAAAATGTTTCCATGTCCCTTTGCACAGAAGTACAACAATTCTCTGTCTCTTGCGAGGACTGAATTTGAGGCTGGATGTTTTCTTGAGCCTCGGCTATAAGGGATGATGAATCAATATTTGAGTTTTCAGGGATATCTTGAGGAACGCCCATTATTTCTTGGATCATCTCTTCCTCAACTGATTCATCTATATTCTTAAAATTTTTCAATAGGAGATTAAACTCATGAATGGTTGTTAAAAGATCTTCAGGATGCATCTCTTCCAAAGCTTCCTCATTATCTATAATGTGTTGGGTGATGTTTCGTGATGGATCATAATATATTGCACCCAATGATAATGATGTAGTGTTTTCTTCATAGTTCTCATAGAACACATATTCAAGGTCTCTTAAAGAAAACAAACTACTAGATCTTAAGCATTCATACAAATCCCTAGCTTTTCCTTCTAATGTTAACATGAAAATTTTCATTAGGCAGTCTTCATGCCATTCAACTTTCAACCTCCATACATGTATGTGAAACTTGATAAGATGTAATAAAGGGTTATCAAACTTTTCACCTTGAAAAACAGGCAGGTTGTCATCCCAATTCACCTGGGGCATCTTATGTGGAAACCTAGGGATATGATCTCTACTCATTGGGGCATATCTTCGTTGTATTCTTGGAATCATAATTGTAAATCAAGAAAGAGGTCACTGTGTCTGGTCAATCAGTTCAGGGTCTTCTACTAGTGGAGTCATTTGGTCTTCTGGGAGTTTCAGAGTGTGGAGTCGCCAGGTGGAAGTTTTTAGCTCTTTTTTGGAGGTAAAATGTTTTATGGTCCACCACCATGTACCAATCTAAAGATATCAGGGGTACTCTGAGTCTTAGCAGTATTTAAAATGAAAAGAACTCGGGTCCCCAGCGGAGTCGCCAGAAATGTTTAGATTTAATGAAATGGAAAGGGAGAAAAATGAAATTGTGAGTTTTTCATGGGAAATGGAGAATAGAAAATGGG
>JAXQQM020088855.1:0-33603 GCA_034641835.2 Pinus albicaulis | reverse complement strand
CACATAAGAGGCATTGAACCTATTCATCTTGGTCATTATAACATTGGAAAAATTCCTCTACAGTCTTAAAGGAAGTGGATTTTCCTGCTCTCACATCTTTAACTTTCAGAAGTAGGTACCTCTCTATTAGGAATAGGGCATAGTTAGTTTCTGGTGACCTACATGATAAAGCATCATCATATAGAGAGAAAATTGTAGAGATCTGCTCTTTGGCTTGCTCTACCTGCCTTTGTACCACTTTAACCTTTTCCTACTCTCCTCTAAGCTGGGAAAATGTCTCATCTTTTGTAAGGGAGAGGTCAGTGAACTTCTTTTGCAATGCCTGATATTCTCGTAATGACACTACCTCCTTCCTGTACTGTGTCAGTTCATTCCATAATTGCACTAGATCATTATGTAATCTTTGTTTAGCAGCTATCTCTACTAAATGGGCATAGGCAGGGACTCCCTCTGTTTGGATCCCTTTTTCCTCCAAAACTTTCTGCTCAGTTTGGGTGGATGTTTCGATGTTGTTTGTTGCTTCTGTCTGCACTCCAGCTTCGGTGGTGGTTGTCAAATTGGTTTGTGTACCAGTTTCCATAGTATTTTCTGGTTTTGTTTGGGTCCCTACAATGGAGGTTTATGCTTTTGGCTTCCTGTCCCTTCTTTCTCTTTTCAGCTGCTTCTTCAGGTGTTTCACTAGCTTCTTCAATTTCTTGCAGGTCTTTTTTAATTTCTCAATTTTTCTCATGTCTGAACCTTCACCTGTTTTTACTTCAACAGGTGGCAGGGGAGTAGAATTCTCTTTCTCAGGGATAAGGTCTAGAATGGTGTTTCTAATTACTTCTTCAGAATTGACCTCAATATGAGGGTCCTAACAGGGAGGAGTGATGTTGCCTCCTAGTGACAAGGGGATTGTCTCTGTGTGTGCACTTTGTTCCATGAGGACAGTGTCACCTGAATCAGCCTGTGATTCCAATCTCTCTTCTATCTGTCCTTCACCGTATATTTCATAATCATCAATGGGAGATAGGGCTTCATTCTCTTGTAGTTCCTCTTGGTCGGATAGGATATTAGTGTGACCATAGCTACTGGGGGAGGCAGTTTTGTCAGCAAATTCTTCTTGCTCCCCTGCTTCTGATGAGTTTCTTAATTCGAAGCTTGTCCTTATTTTCCCTAGGACTAGGGCCATTTCCTCCTCAAATTCTAGTAAGGGTGCCTAGGATGGTTCTGCTCCATCTATGGTGTTCGAAGTTCCTTGGGGTGTTCTGGCCCGTTTTTGCCTATTTTCCTCTGATGTTGAGGCTCCGTTTCTTTTTCTTTCTGGAGGATTTACCCTAGGAGGCTCGATTTCAGTACCCTCGAGGTTAACTTCTGGTTCCTGCACTTCTAGGTTGACAAAATTTTGCCATGCTAGATGCTGCCTATCTAGCTCATGAATAATGATTAACTTTATTAAGCCTTGGTGACTAACCACTGGTTGGGGCCTCTTAGCTTTTCTTAGTCGAACAGAGGTATCATGCAATACAGAATTTAAAATGGCAGGCAGATTAATTGAAATTTTTTGTTTGAGTGCAGCTAAGAGTTTGAGCTGTCGAGGTTTTACCACTTCCTGACGTCTTCACATGTTATGAATATTTGGATGAATACCGCCAACTCCTACCATGGCTAGTGTAAGGAAGTGGGGGCAATCCCTCTAGCCCTTCGTTCTAGTGGTTTTTCTGGGTCCTGGTATAGTGCTATTGCTTCCTGCAGGAGTAGATGCTTTTCTGCTCATCTCTCCCCTTGTGCTGGTATTCCAGAAACTGCTGCTATGATATATTTTGTAACAGGTATGGTTTGTCCGTTTACTCTGGTTTTCCCATCCTGCAGATTTTGCAGGAATTCGATTGAAATTTTTGTGTTGTATCCTTGTAATCTATGAACATATGTCAACCATCCAGCTCACTGGAGAATGGCACTCGTCACTTCTGAAATTTGAAAATTCGATGGCTCGTTTCGAAGAGTATCTCTGCCCATGACTGGTATGCTCTTCTCCTCTGGTTATCTTTCTTCCTGGATTTTTTGTTTTGTCTAGGTGTTGTGTGTAAGAAAAAAAGAGATTGTGGTTCTGTATAAAGAGTATCCATGCCTTATTTGTAGCATTTACCGATGCGTCTGATGGGATTTGTGCAGGGATTTCGCCTGCTTTCCAAATTAAATCCAATAAAAGCCAATCACACCCCTCCCCCCTGAGAAAAGGGCGCCCACGCCCTCAGGTACTAGAGAGATTTGACCAGTGATGAATGCGAGCATGGGGATGTCAGATTTTGGTAATTTTGTGTGTGGAGGATCGACGGTTAATTAATTACTTCATGTGCAGCAAACGATTAAATTTAAAAATTTTCATGATTGAACCTTGTGCGGAGAAGGCCGAGACGTGAGAGAAAATACTATTGTCATTATTACGATATTATGTCTTTATATGATTATAAAGTTGTGACAGAAGAAAGATTTAATCAAGTATTGATTGGCGTTGTCATTCCCAAGTTCGAAATGTGTAATCAAATCTTCATTATTTATTCTTATGGTAAGTCATGATTGTCACTAATTCGAGTAATAAGTTTGTAGTAAAAGAAAATGGAAAACAAGGTGTATGTAATAGTATTTTGTTATTAAAGAAACATTCTTTCATACCACAAGCAGAGCCAATGCTACCAACAGGCATTCATAGCCTCGACAGGGTTGCTTTTTAACCTGAAAAATGAGCCATGATCCCTATGTGAGAATAGTTATTTTATCATCTTGATGGAGAGATCGCCATGCTGGTATGGTGGCCAGGTAATCATGGTGCCATTCACTAGAATTGTAGCAAAATGATCAGGTCGGCTCATGATGAGACCTCCTGTCCTTCAAGTTAGTAAGAAGGTCATTACCCTGGTGTGGTTGCCATAATGGGCATGTCAATTTCTTAGACTCTTATGAACATGGTAGGTTGGCTCGTGATGATACCCCCTATCCTCTATTAAGATATGTAAATGTAGTATTTGCTTTTGTATTTTAACAATTTGATCCATTCAGAGGTCACTGTGCTGGTGTGGTAGCCAGATAATTATAGTGCCATTCACTAGAATTGTAACAGAGTGATCAGGTCGGCTCGTGATAAGACCTCCTGTCCTTCTAATATATGAGAAGGTTATTACCCTGGTGTGGTGGCCATAATGGGCATGTCACCTGTTCAATCACTATGATCATGGTAGGCTGGCTCGTGATGAGACCCCCTATCCTCTTTTGAGATTTGCATGTCACACAATGATTGCTAAGGGAGGCTCATTGACTCCTTAAGAGTGAGGGATGGTGAAAGAAGTAGAAAAATAATACCATTAATATCCCTTGTTCCATTTCCTCATTTTGTAGGGTCATATTACTCGAATAGTGCAAAAAGACATATCATTATAAGGTCCTGAATTGTTTGATATCATATTCAAACTATGGGTATTTTTAGCCTTTATGTTGATGTGTGTATAATATCAGCTTCCTGTTTAAGAATTGTAGTATCATAAAACATCATATTTGGAATTTTACCATTTTCCTTCTCTCTTTCAAGTGTCATTCCCTGCTCAATGTTATTCAATAAAAATAATGGCTATTTAATACATTGAGAAGCAGTTGTTTAAAGATTGCTTGGAAAAAATGCTTAAAAATGTTCAAAGGTATTCAAAAAATGCTCAAAAATGCTCAAAAAATGGGTATTTTTGCTGAAGGAACAATCAGCTTGTTCAAATATGGAACAATAGTTGTTTCCAAATGGAACAACACAAACAACGTAGCAAAAGAAATTGTTTAAAATTTGATTGAACCTCTGTCGTTCAGAAATTGAACAACAGTTGTTCCGGAATTGAACAACAAAATTTAAAAACGCGGCAAAAATCTGTTCAATTCTGTTGAACCACTGCCCTTCAAGAATTGAACAGCAGCTGTTCTAGATTTGAACGGAAAAAATTAAAAACATGGTCAAAAAGCTGTTCAATTCGGTTGAACCGATGCTATTCAAAAATTGAACATTAGCCGTTCTGGAATTGAACAACAAAACTTAAAACTGCGGCAAAAGGCTATTCAATTCAGTTGAACCACTGCCATTCAGAAATTGAATAGAATTTGTTCTGGAATTGAACAACAAAACTTAAAAACTCGACAAAAAGCTATTCAATTTGATTGAATTGCTGCTATTCAAAAATTGAACAGCAACTGTTCATAAACTGAACAACAAAATTAAAAAAACTCAACAAAATGCTGTTCAATTCAATTGAACTGCTGCTATTGAAAAATTGAACAGCAGTTGTTCATAAAATGAACAACAAAACATAAAAACTCAACAAAAAGTTGTTCAATTCGATTGAACTACTATTGTTCAAAAATTGAACAACAATTGTTCATAAACTAAACAACAAAGTAAGAAACTGAAAAAAACACAATCTTATAACGAAAAATGGATTGCAAATGGGACAAATATATAATTATATACATAATTTACAAGTGATGGTGTCAAACCTCTCATGTACTTGAGTTTTTGGGGTTGTCACCCCCTTGCGCCACAACTTGGATGGTGGGATCGTCTCGTGCCTGTTGACAAAAAGATTGCTTCGTGAGAGGTTTGTGATAGAGGCGTACTCTATGTCCGTTAACTCGAAATGTTGAGCCGGATCTGTCTATCGTGGTCAAAGTGAGGGTACCATTGATATGCACTTCCTGAATCTCATATGGACCAAGCCATCTTTTTTGCAGTTTTCTTGGAAAGTCTTGGAATATGGAATCATATAGGAGTGCCCAATCTCCTTTTTGAAATACTTTCATTTTTATTAGGTTTTCGTGCCACTTGACTTGTTGTTGTTGAATGATCATTGTGCGTTGCAAGGCAAGCAGTCAGATTTCATCCAGTTCATTTATTTGTTGAAGTCTTTTAGTTTGAGCATCTGTTAAGTCCAACCCTACTTCCTGGGTTGTTCTCAGTGTTTTAATTTCGAACTCAATTGGGAAGATAGGTTCTCTCCCAAATACTAGCTGATATGGTGAATATCCAGTGGTATTTCTCTAGGTTGTTCGATAAGCCCATAAGGCTTCTAGCAGTCTAGTGGCCCAGTCCCGGTGGTGTGTTGTTACTGTCTTGGTAAGGATTGCCTCCAGGACTTTTTTAGTGCTTTAGACTTGTCTGTTTTCCTGTGGGTGGTCAGGAGACATAACTCTGTGAATGACATGGTGATTTCTTAAGGTAGATATGATCTTATTGCCTGTGAATTGTGCCCCCCCATCGGTTATCACTTCCCTTGGTAGGCCATATCGTACAAATAGTTCAAAGAGAAACTTAATTACTGATTCTTCCATGGCTCTTGGCAAAGCTACTACTTCCACCCATTTGGTAACATAATCCGTGGCCCAACGAAGTCCAACGCCCATCGTTCAAATGGTTCCACCACCAATTGTGGTTGCAGCAGAATTTATTCAGCTTGGCATGGACGACCCATCCTTTTGCAGCTATCACAGGCCTGAACATACTTCTTTGCATCTTTAAAAATCATAGGCCAAAAATATCCTAATTGCAACACTTTATGCCCCGTCTGTCGGTCTGCGAAGTGACCACCGCAGGGTTCATCGTGACAGGCGCATAAGATGTCATGGATTTCATCTTCCCTTATGCATCAATGTATATGCATATCAACCCCTGTATGAAATAGGTATCCTTCAATCCAGGAGAATCGTGAACTGCGTTGTACAATCAACTTTCGTTATTTTACAGTTAAATGTTTGGGTAGCTTCCCAACTGCCAGATAATTTTCCACATCTGCGTACCACGGGGTTTTGACTGCTACAACAAACATGTGTTCGTCAGGAAATTGATCTTCGACTATTAATGTGTCATATGTTTTGGGGACTCTCGACAGAAATTCTGCGACTACGTTTTCCTTCCCTGGACGGTCTCTGATTGTTATATCGAATGCCTGTAATAATAGTAGCCAGCGAGTTATTCTTCCATTCGTGATCGGTTTATTTCCTAAATATCTGATAGTAGAGTGCTCAGTGTACAGGAATACTTGATATTTCGTTATGTAGTGCCTAAATTTATTGATAGAATAAATTACAGCCAGGAACTCTTTCTCGGTTACTGTGTAGTTTAGTTTGGCGGGAGTAAAATTTTTGCTAATATAATAAATAGCATATGGTTTTCGGTCTTCTTCTTGGCTGAGGACTGCTCCTATTGTTGTATCAGATGCATCAGAAGAGATATGAAAGGGTAGTTTTTAGTCAAGACCTCGCAAGATTGGTGCTGTGGAGACCAGCTTCTTTAATTCTGTAAAAGCAATGTCATATTTTTCAGTCCACTGAAATTCAACATTTCCAGTTAAAGCATACAGAGGTGCAGCTATCTGTGAGATTTTTTTTATAAATCTGCGATAATATCCTGCATATCCTAGAAAACTGCGTACCTCTGTTTGTGTACAGGGTGTGGCCAACAGAAGGATTACCTCTATTTTAGTCGGGTCTACCTGTATTCCTGCTGCAGAAATGTAGTGGCCTAGGATTACCCCCTCAATCATCATCATGTGGCATTTTTCGTTGCTTAGAAACAATCTAGTAGCAATACATCATTCTAATACATTGTCTAATGTTTCTAGTGCTTGATCAAAATCTTCCCCATAGGGTGCAAAATTATCCATATAAATTTCAAGTCCTTCATTTATTAAATCAGAAAAAATGCTAATTATGGCTCTTTGAAATATTGCTGGAGCATTACATGATCCAAACGGTAACACTCTGTAAGCGAAAGTGCCCCATGGGAAGGTAAAGGTTGTCTTATCTTGATCTTCAGGGTCTATTTGTATCTGATTGTATCCACTGAATCCATCAAGAAAATAAAAATAAAACTTTTTATTAGCTAATGTGTCAAGGACTTGGTCAACAAAGGGAAGGGGGAAATGATCTTTCTGAGTTTCTTTATTTAATTCTCTATAATCTACGTAGATCCTCCACTTCCCATTCTTTTTAGGGATGACCACCAAAGGGGAGACCCATTTGCTGTCTGAGATAGGATAAATAAAATTTACATCTAGGAGCTTTTGGAGTTCTTTTACAATTTCTTTTAAATGGGGATTAAGTCTTCGTTGCGGTTGTCTAACAGGTCGTGTCTCTCTATCAGTATAGATATGATGCGTGCATAGCTATGGGTCCAAGCCCTTCATGTCTTGGTAATCCCACGCAAATGCACCCTGGTGATTCTTAAGGATTTTTACAAGTTTCTGCCTTTGGTTGTCATCGAGGCCACCGTTAATATTAAAAATATTTCCTGGTTCGATCTCAATAGGTATACTATTACAAACAGTGGTTGTGGGATTATAATGGGTCTCAAAGTCCATCACAATATTTTCTTGCCCTTCATGCTCGAGGATTGTTTTCATCATTTGGCATTTAAAATTTTTAGGTTTTGGAGGCTGATTCATAACGTTACTAATCAAAACATCTTCAGTTTGATCTTTAAATTCGAGAGCCTCTACTAGTGTGAGAGGTGGACGGA
The DNA here is from genome assembly GCA_034641835.2 of Pinus albicaulis. Lineage (NCBI taxonomy): Eukaryota > Viridiplantae > Streptophyta > Pinopsida > Pinales > Pinaceae > Pinus > Pinus albicaulis. The sequence goes on along the minus strand of JAXQQM020088855.1, from coordinate 26,078 downwards.
TATTTTTCTCCCAATATGTATCTAGGTGTTTGTGAATTTTTATCATGGGCAGACTTGGTTTGGTAGGCGGATAAATAACAATATTTTTTATAGAATTGCCTCTAGTGATAGTCATGCTGCTTGTTCGGCAGCTTATGTAAGCATCTGTCGTGGCCAGCCAAGGCCGCCCAAGAATCAATGGGTGCCCTTCCATCCTTTTTTTTGGATTAATAACTAAAAAATCAGCAGGGTATTTCCATGAGTCCACTAAGACCATAATGTCTTGCACTATACCTTCTGGTCTAATAAGTTACTGTCACGACCTGTGAGTGTGGTCGTAGGTTTTCATAGCCATTAGTAAACCTTGTCATAAGCAAATGATGGCTAAAATAGGGGTCCTATGCCTTCAAGGAATCATTTTCATAGAAAATCATTCATTCTCGAAGTCTGTTTGTTCCTTACCGCTGTTGTTCCCTAACAGTGTTGTTCCCTAATGTTGTTCCCTTCAAAAATCCACCAAGAAAACCTGTTGTTCCCAAAGAAAACTGTTTCCTAAAAAGCCCCATTTTCATCATTTCATTTTCTCCATTTTCCCCCTCATATCATTCATCTTCCTTGAAAAAAACCCCCTTTTTCCTTCTCATTTTATCCTCATTATCCCAAGGGAACCTTCAAAATCCATTTTAAACTCATAAAAAATCATGTTTTATGGTTTAAATTGTCCTATTTTTCTCTATCAGAACTTGGAAAAAACCTTAAAAAACCCAATAAACGCATAAAAACCCTCAAAAAACTTCTTTCGCCCTTTTAAGGCCTTAAGCCCCTTTTTCACCCAAGTCCTGGCCCTTTTTTCGCATAAGACCATGCACTCATGACTAGAGCACTAAGCCCATCAGCATCGGCCTTTTCTCTTTCCCTGCAACCTTTTTTCCTTTGTAAAAAGTTTTTCCGCCGATGCGATGTTAAAACCCCCCAGCGCTTAATCTTCTACTTCATATGACTAACACCCGTGACCTTATGCAAGCAATCATCACTTCACATTGTTTTATATCGCATCAGCACTGCCACATGTTCATAACTTTGCCTCCCCTTCCCCCTCGCTGATGCGATAAGCCCCCTTCTCCTCTACCCCTGGTCACATACACCGCCATACAACCATACTCCAGGGCTTATCTTAAGCCCCCATCGCATCACGCAATCAGAATTCCTTGCTCTTCCCCCTTGCCTTGTTCCTTGGCAAAACTTCGATGCGATAAATCACTCCCCCAATCATTGTTTGACACCTGGTTCCCACTTTCTCTCTACCCAAGCAACTTTTCCATCGAAATTGGTTCGCACCGTCAAATCCCATCCCCTTCATCCAACGACTGTTGTTGCATATCGTGCAATTTTTGCGACTGGAGTTTAACACTCCAAATTCATGCGATATCGGTGGTTTTTCAAAAGACAGGTGTCACGTAGTGTGTGGAATCGCCTTTAATCGCGTTTAAACCACTTACCACCCGAATTGAACGTGATAACCATTCCTGGTATTTCAAAAACTGATTTTGCCCAAATTCATGCCAAATACCATTTTGAATCTATTTTCGCCTATTGTCTTCACTAAATCTTTTCCACTTGCTTATTGAACTCTTCTCTACACTACTCCCAACTCCAATAGCCTCGCATGCAAGATTTCATCCGTTAAAGATTTTATAATAAATTTGTGGTTTTTGCAGGTTTTTATGATGGTTTTTGAGGCCAGCAGCCTTCTCATGGTTCAATAAGGAGCGCAGCCAAAGATTATCACCTCCGAAGTCAAAATTGCTGCTGAATAAAGCTTCCACATTGTACATTCAATATTTTAATCCATGTTTCATCAACATGGTTTATTCAAATAGAACCCTCAGCATGCCAAGGTACCTATTCACAGCAGAGAAGAGATCATGCATTAAAGATTAAGGGATTAATACATAAGATTGAAAAGTAAGGAATAATCAGTATTTAAAGTCAGAGGTCATGACTAATCAATAAAGGAAGCCTCAGAATGCCACATCAGCGAAGCAATTAAAGAAAAAATTTCCACCCATAGGCTTATTTCCTTAAAAGAGTGCATATTAATTGCGCAGTCATGGATATTTTTAAAAGACAACTCAAAATTAACTACCATCCTACCAAAAACCCTCAAAGTCAACAAAAGTGACTAAAGGTGATCAAACTTAATGAAAAATTGATTAAAAAAGAGATGAGCGTTCGAAGTTTTCTCCCTTAGGCCTCCCAAAGGTCAATAAGTCATTACTTTGTATTAATTGAACAAATGAACCCTTCTTACACTCCACCTCCTCATTCTTCTATAAATACTTCTGTAGAAGACAATATAGAGGTTGGTCTCTGGATATCTGTTGTATGTAAATATATTTTGAAGTTGTTGTAACTTTTTTTTGTAATTGAAGACACATAAGCTGAGATGAGAAGTTTGAAGTTGTAAAGACCCACTGGACTTGAAGATTGTAATTGGTTTGAACATCAAATACAAATAGCTGATTTATGGGATCCTGGTCTATGTCAATGGTGATGTGTTTCTCACTGTAAATTTTTATTTTCTTATTGTTTCCATTCTTTCCACTTTTCTCTGATAAAGGACAACAAACATAGATTAGGATTTACTTCTGAAGTACCCTAAATCTCACTGATAAATATTTATCCTTTATGTTTTCTTCTAAATGTGTTTTGAAGGTAATTCAATAGAGTATAACCAGTGAAGTGTTGGTAAGCCCATGTTTCTTGAGTACAACTTGAGATATTGTCTTTGAATGTTCTTGAAAATTCTGCTAATTAAAGATTGAGCTAGAGAAGTCTATGGTTAGCCCTTTCCTCTATTTTCTTCTCCAACAGTTGCTTTGAAAAGTTCCCTTAAGAGTATGTCGAAAGCAGGCTATTTTAAAAGTACTTACCTAACCTTAGACTACTTTTTATGTTTATCATGAATGTTTACCTTTAAGAATATGCTAAAAGCAAGCTAAGTTAGAAGTCTTTACTTGATCTTAAGTTGTTCTTTGTTTTTAAATGTTTTCTCTTAAAAGCATATCAAAGTAGGTTAGTTTAAAAGTACTTACCCGATCTTAGGTTACTTTTGTGTTTTTCCCTTAAGTGCATGTCAAAATCAGGCTAGTTTAAAAGTACTTACCTTATCTTAGACTGTTCTTTGTTTATTCATGTGTTTTACTTCTTTCATGTTGGGAAAAATATCGAGGGGGGGTGAATTAGTATTTAGGGCATACTCAAATATTTTTACTTTTTCATGCTCGAAAACCCATACGCTACTTTACTTGATCAGACTCGCGTATATACGCGGATACCCTTCACAAAACTCGCGTATATGCAGAGATCTTAATATGCAATTAATTCATTACTTAGATCCTTGAATTTATTCATTCATCAGATGTTTATATAGCAACAGACATGTGCAGTAATAACAGAGTAAATCATCACACATAAGCATCACACATGAACACCAGGATTTTAGGTGGAAACCCAAGTCGGGAGAAAACCACCGCTGTCGTTGTCTCAGCCTTCAATATTTTATTATAGAGAAAACATCTTACAACATATGTGCTGGCGCAGCCTCCTACCAACACGCAGGCACCCACCTGCGCTCGTTTACTAGCCTCTCCTGGAAGGGAGCTACGACCCCTTGCTCTCGTTTACCAGCCTCTCCTAGAAGGGAGCTACGACCCCCTGATCTCATTTACCAGCCTCACTTGGAAGGGAGCTACGACCCCCTGCTCTCGTTTACCAACCTCACCTGGAAGGGAGCTACAACCCCCTAACTGAAGGCTACAACCCTTAGCACCACCATGGACCACGTTTCATCAATTTTCATACTGGATCCAAAGCTTCCTTTAGAACACAACTTGTAGGCCACGTTTCATCATATTTTCAGACTGGACCCACTCCATACATTTGAGCTCAATCATACATCATCAACAGATAGCAGTAACACAGCAGACCAGATCAGACATTTGATACTTCATACTTTAGCAAACCCTAATCTTCATACGTGCTTTCCTTTCACAGATCCTGCGTATATACGTGCCTTCGACCATACAAACCCGCGTATACTTCTGTACATATTAGAGAGCTAATTTTACTGCCCATACGCACTTTCTCTTCAGCAAACCTGCGTATATACGCGCTTACTCTGCGGCGAACTAGCGTATAGTTCTTCAGACATTTAGGTCATTGCAATTCTTCAGAACAGATACATCACTCAGATTTTACCCTTTACTTCAGACAGATGTTCGCCTCATCTCAGATCTAATCATTCCATAAATAGATCTAGCAGATACAAATACATTCCAGATCTAGATTCCTTTCTTCATCATTTCTTCATTGGTGCATCATACATTCAGATCTTTCATTCAACTGTAACCCTTTCCATTCAAATATGCTTCAGAGAGAAGTATTCATTCAGGCTCAGACTTTTGGCACACACCTTTGCACAATGAATTTCTTCTCCTTATATAGGTTTACCCTTTATCAATACCATGAGCCAAAACCATATTACTTTCGATGGTATTCCTGGACGGGGTCACATAGACGAATCATTACTCAATACAATGGGTCAATACCATGGTGGTTACCCCTGGTTTTACATATTTAGAGCACTTTTGCCCATACGCGACTTGGCACGTTATTTCCCGCGTGCATACGCTACTTTGTCTAGAAAAATCCGCGTATGCCTCGAGACATACTCTTTCATCATGTTCTAGCACATACCGAAGACTCCTTCCATCATTACCTTCGTACTCATTGTATATACATCGATTTACATCATTTAACAAGTTCATCAACACATATTCCATGGTGGTTACCCTTGGTTTTACATATTTAGAGCGCTTTTTCCCATACGTGACTTGGCACGTTATTTCCCGCGTGCATACGCTACTTTGTCTAGACAAATCCGCGTATGCCTTGAGACATACTCTTTTCATCATGTTCTAGCACATACTAACATTCCTTCCATCATTACCTTTTGTACTCATTGTATATACATCAGATTTACATCATTTAACAAGTTCATCAAGACATATTCCATCAGGGACAACTTCATCAAGTAGTTTTCCATCATCTTCATCAAGTGGGTTGCCATCAAGGACAACACTCAGCATCATATTGCCAACAATCTCCCCCTTTGGACTTGATGGCAACCACGATGGTGTTTGATCACCACAACAGATAGATACATTAAGAATACAATGACACCATGTTACTCTTGACACCATTCGTTCTCTTTATTCAAACACCATGTCACTCTCCCCCTTTGACATCAAGGGCAAAGGGCGGACCAAAACCAACACAAGGTTTTTTCTCCTCTTGTAGAAGGAAGCGTTCTGCAGATCTGATGTACACTGAAGTGACCATGCTCCCCCTGAGTTCATGCTGAACCTACAAACATATTTTTCAATGAAGTACATGACTCTATGACCTTCCTATCACCAATGACTCATACTTACATCAAATATCCATCCAAGTGGATTTACATATGAGACTCAAATACCCAACCAAGTGGGTTTACACATCTCAACTCAACTACCCAACCAAGTGGGTTTACAAATTTGACTCAGCTACCCAACCAAGTGGGTTTACAAATTTTTACAAGTCCTTACATGACTGAATATTACAATTTTACATCATGGATCTCAACAAGACCTTTTATCAAATTACAAGCATGACTTTTTATGACCAATACCAGAAAGACCTCAAGAGAGAGATCATATTTCAGAATCATCATAATGCCAACAATGCATTATACTCAGCAAGACTAGTGCTCCCCCTGAAAATGTGCATCCAAACATCCTTTCCATAGGTCCAAGGCTCCTCCTTAGCTTGTGCAATCTGAATACTTTTAACAGCAAGTCATCAGCAACAATCTCTGCATGATCTGTCCGGATCTCCGAATCATAAGACTTCCATCATATCCAAAATATATTCTTCATCAAATAAGCAATCCGGGCTCATCCATAATCTTCAACATAAGAAACCATGTATCATTTCATTAGCATGAGTATAACCAGAATAATGCTAACAATACAATCATTAGCAGTCAGACTGATGCTCCCCCTGAACCTCTGCTCCTGATCTTCAGCTGTCATCCCAATTCTCTTATCGTCAATGCATACGCGACTGTGTCTGCTGGAACTCGCGTGTATATGCGGTTTTATTTCACTGAACCCGCGTATGGAAAGTGAATTATAGAAAATTTCACATTCCTCCATCTCCCCCTGAATTTGTCCTTCCTGTACCTGTCTTCTTCATGTCAGATGCTCTGTCAGCAATAATCATAACCAGATTTGCCAAATCAACCATGAGAATCATCATACATCACTCCCCCTGTGACGATACATTACTAAGCTCCATAATGTATCTCACATCACTTCTGCAGTCATTAAGAGAAGTAAGCTTCAGAAGCTGATGACTGCAGTAGGGTCAATATTCCCTACGTTTCTGACCGGTCCTCCTTCCTATTCCAGCTTTGCTTGAAATTTCTAATTGTGTGCTGAAAATTATCCAATTTCTCAGATTTGTTCATCCTGCATTCTTTTTCCACATGTCCATACTTGTTACAAGCATAACATCTTATATGACCAGAGAAGTAAGCATAAGGATCATAGTGTGTTTCTCTGTTCTTCCTTCTATTGCAATCAGCTGCTTTATGACCATATTTGTTGCATGAAAAACAATATCCCTTAAAGAACCCAGAGTACCTTTCTGTATAGAATCTGTTTGTTTGTGACTGAAACAATCTGCTTCTGCAATTTGCTGCAACATGCCCATAATTATGACATTTAAAGAATTCAACATTATTGATCAAAGGAGGGAATGATTTCTTTTGAGAGTTCATGATTGTTGGTTGACCTTTTGCTTCTTTCAACACTTCAGGCTTTGCATTGATATCCTTTGAATCTTTAGCACTTCCTTGTGAACTAGATTCTCCTTTAACAGTTTCATGAAAACCAAGACCAACTTTAACAGAAGGAGACCTTTGACTACTAAGAATATTGTCTAGAATCTTAGTACTATCTTGAAACCTCAAGAGTTTATCCTTTTCTTCTAATTTACCTTTGAGAATGTTTACCTCAACCTCCAATTTTTGGCATTGCTTCTTCATGCTTTCTTCAACCCTTTTTCCTTCTTCTACTTGATCATTTAATTTTAAGATTTCTTCCTTCAACCAATTTTCTTGATCTTCACATGTTTGTAGCAGTTCTTCATTCTTCTTATTTGATTTTTCCAGATCTTCATTTAGATCATTGATTTCTACTTCAAGTCTTTTATTTCGATTGCTTCCATAATTGTACAACTTTTGATACTTGTCTACCTGTCCATTCAGAATTTCTATCTGTCCTTTCAGTTGAGAGATCATCTCATTGTAGATACCGTCTCTTTCTTTAAATGATCTTTGTTGATCTTCATCTTTAATCTTGAGAGATTCTTCTAGATCCATAACATTACTTTCACTATCTTTACCATTGCTTGCACAAGAAAGTGAATCACAAGAACCACATTCAATACCTATTTTATCTTCTTCATTTTCTGCTGCACATGTTTTCTGAGAAATCTCCTTTTGAGTAGCCTTCTTCTTTTGCTTCCTTGCCATGAGCACTAGAAGATCTTGGTCAGAATCTTCTTCATCTTCACTTGACATTTCATTATTATCTTCATTTGCATAATAACTCTTTCCCTTTTCAAATTGTTTATAAGGACATTTAGCAACATAATGACCCACTCTTCCACAATCAAAACATTTGAAGGGAAGCTTACCTCTGAATCTTCCAGTACCTGGTTGGAGTCTTCTCACAAAGTTTGCTTCTTCTTCTTCTGAAATATAACTTGATTCCTTGACAACTTCCTTTTCTTTTCCTTTTGCACACGCCTTAAAGGCAGCTTCTTTGATTTGAGAGGGACCTCCTTGTCTCATTTCATAAGCAGTCAGGATACCATGTAGTTGAACAATAGTAAGAGTTTGCAAATCTTGCCTTTCTTCAATAGCCGATACTTTAGATTCAAATCTTGAAGTCAAAGATCTTAAGACTTTTTCCACCAGAGTAGTATCGGTTATGGTTTCACCCAAACTTCTCATACGATTTACAATATCATCTAGACATAAAAAGAAACTAGCAATACTCTCATCACTATGCATCCTTAAATTTTCATATTCAATTCGGAGAGTTTGGAGTTTTGCACTTTTTACCTTTGTATCTCCTTCATAGCTCAGAATGATTTTGTCCCATATTTCTTTTGCTGAATTTAGCTGCATCACTTTAGCAAATTCTGGTTCAAACATGCTTCCTAACAAAACATTGACTGCTTTGGCATTGACTTCATATTTCTTCCTTTCTGCTGCATTAGTAGGAATACTTGCCGGATACTGATAACCTTCTTCCACGATTGCCCATACTTCTGCACCAAGACTTTGCAGATATGCTTTTGTTCGTATCTTCCAGAATAACAGATTAGCTCCATTGAATAGAGGTGGCCTTATAGACATTATTCCTTCATGACTTCCCATTGCGACGGATCTCCTTCAAGCGATCAAGCTTCTACAAAAGGACCTGCTCTGATACCAATTGTTGGGAAAAATACTGAGAGGGGGGGGGGGGGTGAATCAGTATTTTGGGCATACTCAAATCTTTTTACTTTTTCATGCTCTAAAACCCATACGCTACTTTACTTTATCAGACTCGCGTATATACGCGGATACCCTTCACAAAACTCGCGTATATGCAGAGATCTTAATATGCAATTAATTCATTACTTAGATCCTTGCATTTATTCATTCATCAGATGTTTATATAGCAACAGACATGTGCAGTAATAACAAAGTAAATCATCACACATAAGCATCACACATGAACACCAGGATTTTAGGTGGAAACCCAAGTCGGGAGAAAACCACCACTGTCGTTGTATCAGCCTTCAATATTTGATTATAGAGAAAACATCTTACAACATATGTGCTGGCGCAGCCTCCTACCAGCACGCAGGCACCCACCTGCGCTCGTTTACCAGCCACTCCTAGAAGGGAGCTACGACCCCCTGCTCTCGTTTACCAGCCTCTCCTGGAAGGGAGCTACGACCCCCTGATCTCGTTTACCAGCCTCACCTGGAAGGGAGCTACAACCCCACTCACTGAAGGCTACAACCCTCAGCACCACCATGGACCATGTTTCATCAATTTTCACACTGGATCCAAAGCTTCCTTTAGAACACAACTTGCAGGCCATGTTTCATCATATTTTCAGACTGGACCCACTCCATACATTTGAGCTCAATCATACATCATCAACAGATAGCAGTAACACAGCAGAACAGATCAGACATTTGATACTTCATACTTCAGCAAACCCTAATCTTCATACGCACTTTCCTTTCACTGATCCTGCGTATATACGCGCCTTCGACCATACAAACCCGCGTATACTTCTGTACAAATTACAGAGCTAATTTTACTGCCCATACGCGCTTTCTCTTCAGAAAACCCGCGTATATACGCGCTTACTCTGCGGCGAACTAGCGTATAGTTCTTCAGACATTTAGGTCATTGCAATTCTTCAGAACAGATACATCACTCAGATTTTACCCTTTACTTCAGACAGATTTTCGCCTCATCTCAGATCTAATCATTCCATAAACAGATCTAGCAGATACAAATACATTCCAGATCTAGATTCCCTTCATCATTTCTTCATTGGTGCATCATATATTCAGATCTTTCATTCAACTGTAACCCTTTCCATTCAGATATGCTTCAGAGAGAAGTATTCATTCAAGCTCAGACTTCTTGCACCCATTTGCACAATGAATTTCTTCTCCTTATATAGGTTTACCCTTTATCAATACCATGAGCCAAAACCACATTACTTTCGATGGTATTCCTGGACGGGGTCACATAGACGAATCATTACTCAATACAATGGGTCAATACCATGGTGGTTACCCCCGGTTTTACATATTTAGAGCGCTTTTTCCCATACGCGACTTGGCACGTTATTTCCCGCGTGCATACGCTACTTTGTCTAGACAAATCCGCGTATGCCTTGAGACATACTCTTTTCATCATGTTCTAGCACATAATGACATTCCTTCCATCATTACCTTCTGTACTCATTGTATATACATCAGATTTACATCATTTAACAAGTTCATCAAGACATATTCCATGGTGGTTACCCCTAGTTTTACATATTTAGAGTGCTTTTTCCCATACGCGACTTGGTACGTTATTTCCCGCGTGCATATGCTACTTTGTCTAGACAAATCCCCGTATGCCTTGAGACATACTCTTTTCATCATGTTCTAGCACATACTGATATTCCTTCCATCATTACCTTCTGTACTCATTGTATATACATCAGATTTACATCATTTAACAAGTTCATCAAGACATATTCCATCAGGGACAACTTCATCAAGTAGGTCGCCATCATCTTCATCAAGTGGGTTTCCATCAAGGACAACACTCAGAATCATATTGCCAACATGTCACTTCACTTTCATCAAGCTTTCATTCCATAAAATCAACTTAAATAGATCCTTTGACATGGATGAATTGCCCCATGGACCACTCTTGAAAGTTTATGTGCAATTAAATCCTATTATGACTCCATAGCCCAATGGATTGATGATGTTCCTTGCTTGTCTTATCAATCGAAACATTCCTTCATTTACTTACACCTTCACCCTTCATACATACTTCCTTCATCTTCATGTTATCTTGCCCAACCAAACAAAAACAAACAACCTTGTTCTTCATAACTAGCCTAAAATCATACTTGAAGCCTTAAATATCATATCTTTGAACACATACATAGAGAGATCCCTCTCTGAATCTAGGATGGCCAGGTCCTCATATTCCAAAGTGGTTTGATTTAGGCTCTGTAGCGTTTGTACTTGCCAATATTGCAAACTACGGAGGCCTAACAGTTCTAGGACTGATATGCCTAGTTTTTCACAAGCTCCTGTAGTTAGGATGTTAATGGCTGCCCCAAGGTCAACCAATGTGTTTAGAAATGAATGTCCAGAAATTTGTATGGTTACAATGGGTTTCCTGGGTCTTCATATTTCACAATTGGTTCTCTACCTAACAGTAAGTCAGACAGAGTTCCTACTACATGAACGGTAGGTGCAGCCATTGTTTTCCTAACTTGCTTTTTTCCACATAACTCCTTGATTGTTTTTGCATAGATGGGAATGTCTTGGATGGCCTGGAGAAGAGGAATTTTTACACAAAGGTTTCTTAATTCCCCTAGGATGTCAAATTCTAAGTTGGTTATAAGTTAAGGTAGGTTTAATCTCTCAGGAAATGGTGGAGGAGCTATTTTAGGATCTTTAGGTCTTTGTTGTTCAATTGTTTCCTCATCTTTACCTGTTTTTGTTATCTTCGTTGAGCTAGGCCCTGTGGATGTTTCAATTTGGGATTGAGGTGGAATTGTGGCCTCTATGGGTAATATGGTACGTCCTGATCTTAACCTCAATTCACTACAGTGTTTTTGTTTGTTGTTGGGTTTTGGATCCTCTATGATCTGAATTAATTGAACTGGTCTATTATTGGGATTGGGTTTGGGTTGGGCTGGTAATTGAGGTCATATGGAAAGCTGTTGGTTATGCTGAATAGGGTAGGGAGATGGTAATTATTGGGTTTCTGCTCCTATTGGTAAATTTCCCATCCCCGTAGGTCGTTGCCAGTTCCAATTGTTGTTTTGAGTAGGAGGGTTTGGCCATTGGTTTTGATAAGGGATATTCTGCTAATAAGGGGGAGAACTAGGGAAGTTTTGCCAATTACTTCTTGATGGATTTTGCGTAGGCCAGGGTGGGATAGGAAAGGTTTGGTTTGGCCAAGTTGGCAAGGGGTTTTGAGTCTGCCAAGTTGTTGCAGGGTTTTGCTGGTTGTACTGGAGAAATGGAAAATATTGAGGTAGGTCTTGCGGTATGCCAGGTCATGCCTGCCATTGCCGACGCTGATTCATTAAATAGACTGGTTCTATTTCTTCTTCTGCTCCTTTGTAGATGGCTTTCAACTAGGGGAGTGAAGGACATTGGTCCATAGCATGATCCTTAGTGAAGATAGCACATGTCTGGACCATGTCTAAAGGACACTCCCTTTGGCTATGCTTCTTCCAACATTTTGGGTAGAAGATGGCCAGATTTTGTTCGGCTATTGCTTCTTTTTTGTTTGGCTTGCAAAACATCAAGTTGCGTAGTCAAAGTGCCCAAGATGTCGGTTTTGAAATTTTCTAAAAGATTTCCAAATTCTACCCTAGTTACATTGCCACTGGTCTGCTTAAGATCACACCCAAGAGGTCTGTTGCGTGAGCTACCCCGGGAGCATATAATACATAAGGAGATAATCTCGTCATACTCTTCCTGATAAATATCTCCTTTTCCCATTATGTTAAGTAATTCAACCCATTCCTCCTTCATCCCTTTAAGCATTGTGGTTTTCAAAATTTCCTTGGACAACATAGTATATGGGGATCTTTATAAATTGTATTGAAATATTTCTACGTATTCCTCTAATGTTTCATTGTATTTTGCAGTCATGCTAAAGATTTCATCTTTTATGTCTGGGGTTCGACAATATTCTTGGTATTTGGTAAGAAAATTATTCTTCATTTGGTCCCAGTTGTTTATAGTTCCCCCTCCTAACCCCATGAACTAGTGAAGAGCCATCCCTTTCAAGGTGGAGGGAAATAATTTTAGTTTCTGGGGATCAGTGGTGTAATCATATCCTCTGCATAAGACATCAAATTCAAATAAGAATGCATCAAGATCTTCTATGCTTAATCCATGAAAGGTGGGGATGTTATGCAAGGGAATGGCTTTCATAGGGGCATTGGCAGCATGATCAACAATGGGGTACTCCAATGTTGATGTCTACCTCTGATTTTGATTTTGATTATTTTCCATTTGATCAAAGAGGTGCCAGAAATCTTCAAGAATTTCTTGATCTGGAGGGGAGATTTTAATAGGATTGGAAGGTGAATGCGGTGGGATTTTTATAGCACTTCCTTGATCTAGGATTCTAAGAAGTTCTATTTCGATTACTTCTTCAGGGGACTTAGGTATGTCTATGTGAATTTCTCCACTAGTTTCTCCCCTGCCTTCTTGCAAGTTGCAAGAGCCTCCCTCTTTTGAAAGGTCAATGTTTTGATGAATGGCAGTATGTAGGCTTCGCTCAGACCCCTCTGTCTTGCTGTGAATCTTAGCATAGGCTATAGATGGTGAGGCTGCCGCCTGAGGGAGTATGTTAGGATTTTGGATGGAAGTAGTTTTGGGTCCTATAGATGCCTGAGATTCAGCTTTCTTAATAATTTCGTCTATGTATGTTGTCCTCCCAAGGATCACTGGTCCTTTGGGATGTGGTTGCGACTGATTTTGGGTTGCTTCTATCTTCTTTTGCTTAGGCATAAAATAAGAGCACCTATCATACGGTTCTTGTACAATTTGGTGGCAGGTGGGCTAAAGGGCAAGCATGTTTCTTACCAACATGCAGATTCTTACCTTTCGTTTTCAATACCCAATTCCTCATAGAAATGGAAAAAGAATGAATTAAAGGAGATAACTCTCAACACTCTCCCCGGCAACGGCGCCAAAATGTTGGGTCGGATAGAGGTGACTTTTTGTGACAACTCTAGTGTTCCTTCATTTAATTATCAACCCGGGGTAAGTCTTTTTATTTCAAGAATGTCAACACAGTATATGCGAGTTAATTGGTCTATGGATGCTCTTTATCAATGTAAAGAAGGAAATACTAACTCCTGGAGTTTATTGATATTAGAGAAGGTGCCTTAGATGGATCTTTAGCCTAAAGCTGAGTAATGGGATTTGGTGTTTCTCTACTGGAACAAAACAAAAACTTAATTAAATTGAACAACAGTCTAAATAAATCAAGCAAGAATTGAAATGACAGTAATGAAATTAAGCAAAACAATAGTCTAACTAATTTGTTTCAGAAATGGAATTGAATTGAATCAATGACCTAGTGATCTAAGCAGTAATTAAGCAGTTATATGGCTAGCATTATAACTAGAATTATGACTAGCTGTGCAATAGTGAAACAGTAGTATAACTGAGAAATATGAATAGTTGTGCACTAATGAAACAACAGTATTACTAAAAAATATGACTAGTTGTGCAATAATGAAACAACAGTAGAACTAAGCTAGCAGTAATGAACAACAATATAACCAAAACGGGTCAAATAACTCATACAACTATAATTAAGTAATTTTGCAATGGCATTCTTTGTAATACTTAATTAAGCAACACTGATCAATTGGTTAATTTCTTTACTATGCTAGAAGGATAACACAATGCATGGAGACGAAGAACGTTGAAATCAGTCTTCCTACAACCTAGAAGTCAATTGTCATGACAACAGAAGAACCAGAATTAACAAAACATTATCATAAATGGGATTGCACTTTTCTTACTCTAAGAATGCAATTTCCAATGATTCGTTAAAGAAAAAGAGTTGTAATTATATTAAATGGAAGTATGTGTTACAACTACACCAAGTTCACAGGTATCGATTCTGTAACTATTCAGAACATGAAAACGTGCGTGGAGCTCCTGGAGGTTGGGCCCAGACCTACAGAAGCCTCAGCACTGAGAAAACTTCAAAAGATGGTTATTCAAAACTCTTTGTTACATCCAGGAATGCTACAAAATTCAATTAGACAGATTGTTCTAGATTTATCTATTATAGGATTACTCTCCTATTATGTTCTTTTCCCTTTTAAAGGCGATCTTCGGGAGTTTCAAGAATGTATCTCAAACGACAGCCTGCTACGCGTGGCTGTCATTTGAGTTCTTGGACTCAAATCTGCTTGTTCGCCCTCTATCGGCCGTTGGGACTGCTTTATGACTTCTTGTGCTTGCGTCCGTCGGTTGGCTTCCATTCGCTATTGGTTTAGGCATTCCTATTTTCCTCCAGGTAAAGACAAAAAGAGTCAATTTCTTATTATAAACCATCCTTTTTATCATTAGTCTGATTGTTCCCATTTTCATGATTTTTTATTCATTATTGTTAATGTGAAGAGGGACTTTCTTGAAATTACAATATAATTTGAAGTATTTACAGGGTGAGAACCATACCTTGTCTAAAATTTAGCAATATGCACAACAACTCTTTCTTCCATTCAAGCATGCGATTTGTCATGTGTCAGTATAATGAACATTGTGGAGAGGAATTATACTCAAATTCTTCTTTGCTGTCCATCTTTTCACCTTCAGAGGGAGGATGAACTTGTATGGGTTCCAACTTTCCTTTGAAGACTAACATCAATATGTTCATGTCTTGAAAATTATTTGTTCAAAATCACTCACCATAAAGTGCATGTCTACAAACACCCCTTCTTTATGTATAGGCTTCAAACAATGGCAATCAACTTGAAAACAAACTTGACATGTTTGTGGTTTAGAAATTGTGACACAATTTCTTATTGAAGTTGCCTCAAATGCCTTCATGGATGTAGAGTTTTCGCCATAAGATTGAACATAACCAAGACCAATTTTCTTAAGTCTTTCCTCAACCAAAATAGGATCAATCATGCTTTGTGCATGTTTGCCTAAACCCTTACCTTCATAGCCCATTTTTAACATCAACTCAAACCCTATACCTCTACTGTGCTTTTCAAATGAACCAAAACATATATCTGACGAGGAAACTGAAGACAAATTTGAGTGAATCACCTTTGCTTCAAGCATGTTCTTGGTTAAGCCCTCTTGGGCTTGATGGAGCTGCATCTCCATCTCATGCATTCTTTGAAGAAGCCCTTCTTTCTCTTGCTCCATAGCAACAAATTGCTCATGAAGTCTAGTGCTTTCTCTTCTATCTTCAAACATAATTTGCACCATATCCTTTAGGATGTAGAAGTCTCGCTTCATGTCTTCATCGAAGAATCTTGTGAAGAAGGAGGATTTTGAAACCCCACTTGAAGAAGTTTTCATCTTATGAAAATGAACTAAAGCACTTCAACAATAATTCACAAAGCTTTCAAAAACAATTGACAAAGCTTCTAAACAAAATGGCTATAGAGTCAAGCTCTTCTTCAAGCAACCTTTTGCAAACAAACCCTCTTGTGCTTCAAGGGTTGCCTTGAGGTCCTTTGGGTAAGGAAGATACCTTCAACCCTTCTTCCTTCTTGTCCTCTTCTGGACTTAGCTATCAGTAGATTTTCCCTTCACCTCTAACAAACTCAAAATTGTAAGCAACAATTAGTTTGCAAACAGTCAAATTCTTTGTACTGTTAAACACCTTTCAAGTCAAACAAGCAACCTATTGCTATGTCAAGCAAGCAACTAGTGCTCTGATACCAACCTGATATAAAAATGGGTTAGATAACTTGTTATTCTTTTCAAGAACCTCCCACTCAGTTAAACAAATAAAAGATCTAGCTTATCCTTGACATGTGCGGAAATTTATACTCGAAACAGGTGTATGTTTTTTTAATTGTTTAAGTGCTTTAAGACCATTTTTTTTTGCTGATATTAAACATGTGCAACAACCATATAATGCAGCAAATAAGCATCAACACATAACAACAAATTTAATATAGGAGTTCACCTGAATATCGTGGGCTACGTCTCCTTGAGCTCTTGTCAAATCGACTTGGCTCTTTGGGATTATGATGAAAAGATTATTTTACAAGTTACAAACTCAACTCCAATGGTTATCTGAACTAAACCAATGGGTTTAGAATACCATCATACCCCCATGTGTAACATATCACTCTTGAAAAGCATAAAAATTCATCCAACCCATTTCGACGTATTTCGAGGAATATTCCAAGAATATTCCTTGGAATATTCTTTTTGTTGATTGGACCTTTGACCAGTCAACCCTGGTCAAATGCCAAAATTTACAGTTTACTGGACTTTTCAAATTGTGATAACTTCTTCATACGGTGTCGGTTTTTCAAACCCGTCACGGCATCGGAATCAGGAAGACAAGATCTATCCGATCGCTCAAGTTTGAAACACTTTAGAACACTTTGAAATTTGAGTTATCACTTAGGTCGTGATCCATTTCATCTTTGGTTACCTCAGTCTCCAACAACTTATTTCCGACACTCCCGGAAGAATTTTCTCTAACCTTTTTCCAACCTTGGAATTTCCTCTTGAATATCTTCTACATATCTCACACACATCATCATAGCTCAGTTTTGATACATCACCTGCTTCCATTAAGTTTAAAATCTCTAAAAATTCTAGTGTAATTGCCCTGAGAAAAATTTTCCTCTTATTTTTTTCTCAGTGAATTAATCTTGGATCATTGTAGATTATATTGAAATCTCTCGACCAAGTCCTCTGGACTCTCTCCTTCCTTCTGATTCATGCCAAAAATCTCTTCTCTAAGGTCTCTAGTTTTACAATAATATTGGTATTTCCTGAATAATACCTTCTTCATTTCATCCCAAGTTGAAATGGAGTTTGGACCCAAACCCATAAACCACCTAAGAGCTGCATCTTTCAATGTAGTAGGAAAAAACTTCAACTTTTGAGCATTGGAAGAATATTCATAGCTCCTGCATAACACATTGAATTCGAATAAGAAAGAATCAGAATATTCACTAGAGGCACCACAAAAATTAGGCAAGGGTGAAGGAGGAATTCTTTTCATCTTAGTAGCTCCACCAGTCTTCAAATGTGACCAATTCCTCTTCTTTATCAGTTTAGTTTCCATCTGTGTTACCAGTACCCTCTTCATGAGCCATATCTGACCAAGAGAGAGCATGACCTCTGTAAAATATAGATTCTTCATAATCAATGGTTTGGAACTCTGGTTCTTGAATAGGATTGATGAGTAATTCCTCTTCAAGCTAACCACTGAGCAATGATGTTGACTTCCTTATGAGAGGAGGTTCTAAATGGGTAGCAACAAAGGAGTTCCCAACAAAAAATTCTTTTGTAGAAGTGTTCATCTATTTAGGATCAACAATCAAGCTCTTTTCAGGACTACAGACCTCCTATTCAAATTCTCCTTCCTTTTCTGCCTTGTTTCTTGCAGACATCCTTTTTCTTGCCAATGTATTAGTGAATGAAGTGGTGCTCACACCACCATGAAAAACATTGAAAATATTGGACCTTATTCATCTATTATACAAACAAATTCAGAAATTATATTTACCAAACAAGGAAGACATGGCTTTAGCGAAATTTAGTTCTTTGCAGGTACATAGGCCTTACCCTACATCTTACCACTTCGACTCCCCTAGTCCTACAAAAAATCTCAAACATAAAAAATCATAAAAACACTTTCAGTGTCATCCCTTAGCACCTCCCTGATAATGACGCCAAAATGTTGAGTCAAATTATATGCTTATAATTTTTCAATCATGAATTATCAACCTAGGGTAGGTAGGCTTATGATATTCTGTGCAAAATATATGCAAGCTTAATACTTCAAGTGTTTACTAATCAAATCTGTCAATCACTCATCAAAATAATGCCTCTTTTATGGATCAACATTTTGCAGCAAAGGCTATGGAGTGGTTCTGGACATCCCTCTACAACTCTTTTTCTTGTTGATGTGATTAGAAAAGATAGGAGAATAAAATTGCAGCAAAAAAGAAATCAAATTAACAATATAACTTAAACTTGATCAAATGAAATCCACACATTTAACAAAAAAACAAAATCATTTAACCAATTGATATTTGTTGCTAAAACTTCAGAAAGAGTACATTAGATGTATGAAAGAATTATTACTGCATAACGAAAATTAAAATGCACACACACACACAACTAAGGGAGTTGTGAATGAAGGGGGGCCTCCCTCACTCACAACCCCTACAAGATTAAAGAGGCTTTCTCAGTAGAATAGACAAAACATGAAATATTGTATTAATCTGGAAATTTTGTAGTTGAGTACAATTTGATATGTGTTATCAGCAAATCCCAACCCAACCCCTTACATGATAAAACATAGTCAAATTTATACAAGTTCGAAAGCCCATATTTGGCTCGAATGAGGAAAACTACTACTCTGAGCTATTAGCTATACAATACAGTACATTCTTGTCAAAATTAGTAAGCACGTTGAGTCTAATCGTGACCTAAAGCATGGATTAGATGATTTTTTCGTTACAGTTAGAGTTTTCCTGTTACCAATGATCAGAGGTCTACGATATGGGTGGTTTCGAAGGCGGATTTGAAATGGCCAATAGATAATGTCCATGTATGACAAACGTATACAAAACCCATGTTCTCATTTCATTTGTACAAATGAGCGATCATGGATAACCGCTAATTTCGTTGCATAAAAATCCGAGTACCGTAGGAAATCCGCATCTACGCAGTTTCCTAGAGCATCTACGGACATTCAATTTATCGAGCTATCTTCTCGTGAAAATTTCGGAGTTGTTTCAAATCAAATGTGCATAGGATTCTTAGATCAATTTTCATGATAATTTCAATAAGGAAACAATTATTTAAGGAATACTTAATATTAAAGATAAAAATGATACTTTTTATGTTAATTTTCATACCTCAAGCCTATAGTACCCCTTTTGGCCAAAACCTAGTTGATATATAACCGAAATAAGCATCTTAGGGGTTAAGGAGAGGTCAAAATGGGAGAGATAAGGTCTAGGAAAGGTGTCAAAATTAGGCAAAATGGGGACTCCCAAATCGCAGGTCGTTGTTGTTGCTACTGAAATTGGGATTAGGGTTCGGCTTGTCTATCCGTGATAGTCATCTTGTCCATCATCTTCTCCATTGTCTTGATCAAGGTATCAAGTTTAACCTCAGATGAAGTGGATGGCTCCTCCTTTATGGTAACCCTCTTTTCTCATTTGATTTTTTACTTCTTGATAATTATATTAGCCTCTACACTTACTGCATTCCTTTGCATGCATTCAAGGGTAAAAGGGTTTCTTTCCCTCAATTGGTAGGCCATATCAGGATCGAAAGCATCCGGATAATGAAGAAGTGTGAGGCCAGGAGGAGGTTTAATGTTTTTCGAGATAGAATCATAAATCATATTAAATTTGGTTGTGAAATCTTGCATAGGTTCATTAGGATTTCTCTTTAAGGCATTGTACTCTGCCAGAATTTGGAGAAGGGTTCTCTTTCTCTTCCCATTTTTTCATGAATAGGTCAATTAGTTGTTTTGGATTGGCTACAGAAGTAGTTGTTAAGGAACAGAACCATTTCTTGACCTCTCCCAAAAAACTTTGTGTTATTATGCGCATCTTAGCATCATCATCATCAATCTCCTCAAGATCGATAAAATCAATCATTTTAACAATATGTTGTTGAGCAGTAACCTATTTTGTCCCATAAAAAAAAGGAAATATTTGAGCATAATTATGAGGTAAAGCAATGAGATGTGGTGGTAAAATCAAAGGATAAAATATTTCCATGGCTGCTGAAGGAGGTTGTGCAGAAGTCACAACAAGAGGTGTTGATCGAGTGTATAACTGCAGAGGAAGTGATGGAGTGAAAGTGGAGGACGATGGAGTAGTTGTGTGAGGAGATGTGACAGTAGATGTGGAAGCAAATAAAGCTTGTTGTTGGTACTGGAAATAGGCCTTTTTTAGAGGTTATTTGAAACTTATCAACCAAAACCTGAAGTTTATAAAAATCTGATCAGACCTTACTATCAACCTCAAAATATGAAGACTTAGAAGATAGCAAATATGTTTCAAAATCAATGGGATCAAAGACTGTTTTTGAGAGAAAATATTCTCACTTATACTTAAACAAAGATGACTCAAATTCGAAAGTAAAAGGTAAATATTTTGGAGCAACAACCTCGTAGGCAAAGATGTATATTTTACAAGTGGAGGTATACATTTTTTAACTTTCTAGACTATGATTTATGTTTTCTCAAAAGACTCTCAGGGTCATTAAAAATTGGTGAAGGATTAGGATCAAGATTGGACCTCACGTGCCTTTTGGGAGCCAATGTTCTTTGTGAATCTACACTTTGGCTTCAAATGACGAATTCAACCTTATTTGAATGCTAGCACATGTCACCCACAAGTCTAGCCTTCAACGAACTATAAAATATCCCCATGGAAGATTTGACACTCGTTCCCCAGCAACGGTGCAAAAAATGTTATCACTCCCTCTGCTTCCCAAGGCTGAGAAAGGAGACTTAAGGAGTTAACCTCAAACCAATATTTATATTTGGTAGCTAGCCCTACCAAACCAGAGAGGGATCTCTCTGTATCAATTTCATAGTCAATAAAGTGACTGGAAAGGAAAGATCTTAGGCTAGATATAAGCTCAAAAAACTTGATTAAGGTTTTTTTTTTAATTTGTTGGATAAGAAGTGTCGCTTAGGAACTAGGTCAAGGTTTTCAAGCTTCTCTTGATTTCAAATGACTATATGAGATGAAAATGAGGCTAGTTGTGTATGCTTAGAAACATATTTAAATTGTCATTGTGGTAAAGGTTTTGAGAAAAGAAGTTAATTTTAATGAGACATGATCATGAGTTCATTCATCGAATAAATGTGTAACGTATACATGAAAATCTCATTAAACAGCACACAAATTCATGAATTCTTCTTTAAAAAATCATGAGATAACTATATGAAATAATACATGTGATCAAGAGAATGAAACATAAACATTCATTTGATGGTAACTGGTGAAGAAATAAATGTCAATAAGCATACCACTCGAGTCCCAAAATTATAGCCGCAACATATCTTTGATATCACTATAAAAATATGTACATAAGCTCCACACTGTAATTATCAACTATACAACCTCTACAATGACTTCAGTTAGAGTACATATAGAAAATAAAGAATATTCTATCACTATGGGTCGAAACCTGATCAAAAACACTTCATTAATGCACCTAATGAGTCATTACCTAGTTTTTAGGGAAGTTAGAAACACTCTCCCCTATTTTAGCTAACAAGTAGAAGTCTTTGTCTCTTTCATTAAATACAAGATCCTTTAACAAGGAGGAACATCAGTAGATTCATTAACTATGAAAACATATCATGAGAAAGTTGTAACCTCGATCCTTTTGACCTTTTGAGTGCCACATATCCAGGAAAAATATTTAATACAGAAGTGTAGTGTGCTCAGGCAAAAGCATAACATGAGGTTTGAGGGCTCTTTTGAGTGGGTTTTTGCATCCATTTTCTGAAATAAAGGCATATTTGGAAAGCATGGGATGTATACTTATCTGTAGAACCTTCAAGCATGCAAAAACACCTCTTCGAGGCTTCTAAAGATCACTTTTCCCAAGATTTCTCTAGAAGCGCAAGGTGGGGTCTGACAGTGGCAGAAACATGTTTTTGAGCACGTTTTCCAACTTTCCCTTCCATCATGTGCACTGAAAAGGAAAAAAAAGTACATATCTGACATGTATTCACCAAAATATATCCAACCATGCAATAAATTCATCATTTGGAGGTCATGGGAAGAAACATATTGTGGGCCACGCTGCGCTTTCGCACATTAAAAACTATCAAAATTTCCAAAAATCCAAAAATCCAAAAAAAATACCAAAACTGCTCAAAATTTGTTGAAACTTAATTCTTAGAATCCTTGAATGATTACCTAGACATATAGAGATTCCTCAACAAACAAATCCAATTTATCCCTCTTCCTTAGCTTCATTATGGTTTTCCTAAGCTTTTTCTTCATATTCCTAACCTTGATTTTAGAAATCTTGTTTCTTGTGCAGTAGTGTCTTTACATGTGCCTCTGGAGGTTGGTGGCCATGTTGGCCTTCTTTAAGAGCATCTCCAGGTGTTCATTAACCCTGCCAAGCCAAAATTATTTGTCTTGTTCAATCTTAGTTACAATCATATCATCAAAATATTGTTTATCTACTGAAGGAGATGGTTCACTTTCCTGCTCTTTCTGCCTCTTGAGACCTCTTCTTCATGGCCTCCTAGGTTTGATTGGCACCTCTGTATCCTCAAGCTGCTCAACATCAATGAAAACCTTATATTTTCCATATTCCACCTCCAAATTTGCCTTAGGTTTAGTGAGAAAAAGTATATTTACTTGCAGCTGCCTATTCTCCTGATGAAGAAATGCTATCATGAAATTTTCCTTTGAAAGGCTGCTGCTGATTCTTTATTTATGCTTCTTTCTACTTTATACATCTCCTTAGGTGATTTTTGTGCCTCTATGATCTACCATGTCATCCTCCAAAGGTGCATGCTCATCACATCATGCAAGGTGCATCAGCTGCCGTGTTCTCAAGGAGAAAAACTTGTCTTTTGCCTCTCGTTGTAGGTTTTTGGGTCACCGCTCTAGGTGTCTTTCCATCGATGCCATAGGTGACTTTTAGAAAATTGCTTACTGTAAGAGCCAACCTCTTTGTACCTTTATTTGTACCTTCTCTCTCATCTTGACAAGACTTTTATACAAATAATGCAGTAGGTTTAGAGGTTTGACTAATGTGAAATGCATGAGGAGCCTTATATGATATTGATAAAGTCTTTAGGACCTCCCTTCATAGGTAAAGTACCTCATGATCATTATCATTAATGGAGCATACCTGTCAATCAATTGTCTAAAGGTAAAAATTTATTTCAGAGCATCTTTGTAGTGTGAATTTAGGAAAACTTTGTAATTCTCAATGTCCAAATCCATCCCTTTAAACCAGATTTCTCCATGATTTGGAATACCTGTAGTTGTAGCAATGGCATCTGCTAAAATGGTGAATTATACCCCTACAATTATGGCCTTATCCTTCTTAAAAGTGGTGGAAAATAGGCTTGTCAATTTGGCATGGCAAGCTTCTTCTTGGATCTTTTCACAAAAACCTAGACAACCCATATCCTGAAAGGATTTCCTGATGAAAGGTGAGGCCATGATTTCTTTGACATGTGTTGGCTTCAATATCGATGCATTTACAACCTTATTTTTACTTTCTTATTAGTGCACACAATGTTTCCCGCTCTATGGTTAAAACCCTAGCTGAGTGGGAAGGAAAGGGATAGGATATGACTGTAAAAACACAGGATAAGGGACTGTGGTGTTGAAGGAAAGGAATGAAGGGGTTAGGAGGTGTGTACATTTATGGGAAAATTTGAGGGGATAGGGATATATTTTAGAGAGTGTAGGGAGGCGAAAAATATTGAAAGTAGTGAGGGGAATGTGTAAAAAAGTGGAAAATGCAGTCCTAGTCTAGGAAATTGTCAATGGAGCAGCCTAGGCTAGGGTTTATAGGGAAATGAAGGAAATGAAGGGGAATGAGTGAGGGAAATGTTTTAAGGATGTATCAAAAGGTGTAGGTGAGTGTCGTGGAGTAAGAAACTTAGGGTTTTACCACTGATTTGAAACAAATTCTCATGGAAATGAAAAACGCAATGAAAACCCTAGAAGAGGGAAATTCACTAAAATTTTTGAGAAGATAGATGCAAGAGAAGAGTGAAAATTGATACTTACTTGTCCAAGAGGTATTTTAAGCCCTGACTTGCTGAGATGAAACCTTGTGGATGGTTTCTTTGCCTCCAATTTGAAAATGCAGCAATGGATACCGGAAGTGTAGCGTAGGAGGAAAAGCGTAGCGTGGCTGCGAGAAACACAACGTTCAATAGAATGGAGCAAATCTTTGATGGATTTCGATCTCTGGATTGTTGTGGAGAGTTTTAGAATATAGGTAAGGAGCTCTTGAAAACCTGGAAGGATGAAATGAACTCATGAAAAGCTTCATGTCCCTTAATAGCTCAAAAACTTTGATTTTGGCTTAATGATATCATATGTACTTGAGAAAATATCCTTTGAATGGTTTGACATGTAGCATAACTTTTTTGCAAAGGAAATGTTTCCCTTTACTTTATTTTCTAATTTTCTAACTCCCATGATGGTGACTCAAATGATTTTTTGAAACCGACTCTAAATGTAATCCGAGACGATAACCTAGATGATGGTATATTCATTGGACATGACACTAGACACTTAAATGAAGACGGACCGAGATGAGGATGATGGACCATGAGTGAATGGAGGGAGAAACACCGACTCATTAAATGCCCAAGGATCAAATTCTATTTGAAAATTCCAATCAAAACTATAAAATTCTGACCAAGACTCTACCAAATAAGCATGAAAGAGTGTATTTTATCACTAAAAACCTCTGTGACCCTAACACAATCATGCACAATAATACCATATGTACATATAACTGCATATGCAACATGTACATTACACCATATGTACACAACACCGCATATCCAACATGCACACAACGCCGCATATCCAACATGTGCACAGTACAATATGTACACAACACCGCATATCGAACATGTACATATCACCATATATACCAAGACCGCATATGAAATATACACACAACACCATATATACAACAAACATAAGCAACATCATATGTACACAATACTACATATTTTACATGTACACATCACCATTAGGTACAATCACTAAATATAGAACATGTGTACATACACAACAATAGTAATGCACATCCATACCTCACACCGAACCCACAAAAAACCTCTGTATTCTAGTGTCTTTCCAATCGTCCATGCCTATCCTAACATGTTGTAGATCGACTACCTTTACTTTTCCGATGTACCCATCAACACTATCTCCAGACATAACATAAACATAGGAATAGTACAAGCATATAACATTAAAACTTATCCACATGATATTGACCTCATAGATCTATCAAGGCTAATCTACCACTTGATTCCTCATATCCAGGAACCTCTTCATGCCATTCATCTGCATAAGCAATCATTCCTCCATGAGAATGATCCCTGACAACCCTGTCAGACAGTAACGTAGATACATACATACATACATACATATATAATCATTAGCATAAGACAATAATCATTCTGTGAGACAATGACATACACACACACACATATATACCTATAATAATTGAACATCGAACAACCATGATCCATGATGACCCTGTTAGACACAACATACATACATACACACATACATGTATGCATACATAAACACTAACATAATCATAATCACATCATAATTACCAGATATCATCAGGTCAAGGTTAAGAGAACTTCCTTTATCTGTGCACAACATTGAGAACAATAGTTCCCGAAATAGCCAAGGCATATGACACCTCAGATCCAT
>JAXQQM020083698.1:0-20458 GCA_034641835.2 Pinus albicaulis | reverse complement strand
GGGGCATGCCATTGTCTGACGGAAGGGCTTGGTTTTCTCGTTTCTCTCATGTTTGTACCTGCTGGGTTGGTCAAAAATTTCTCAAAGTTCATCAAAGTTCATTTCACGTCATTTACAGTCCTGTTTGATGTCTAGGTCAGCAAGGAGTTATTTTGGTGTTTAGGTCTAGGGTTTAATGCCCCGGCGAGGTCAAAGGGAAGTTAAGAGACGTGTGGAGCTTGCCTGGCCACTTCCTTTGTACAGCTTTGACAGAGAATTAATGAAAGGTTGCAGCTCTAGTTTATGAGATTCATGTGGCGTGAGTTTAGCATATGTTTCTTCTTTCTGTTTCATATGTACCTTGTTATGTTTTACAATTCATTCATAATCATCTCCAGTTGAATGCTTTTAAGTAGGAAAGGTAGAATCCATGTTTATTTCTCTGCCTTGGGAAAGTGTTCATGTTTCTGTGTATCTTCTTCTGTTTGATAAGGATTCTTTATATATGCCATTTTCGGCCTCTCAGCAGTCTTTCCACTCCATATAATTTCAATTTGAATGCTAAACCTCTTGCCTATATTGCCTCATGAGACACCCTGTGTCTTTGATTTAATTTCTCCGCTCATGCTGTTCTTTGTCCCATACATCCCTGAAACCCAGTCATTCATCAAAATACCTCTTTCATATTTATTTACTAGCCTAAAATCAGTATTCATTATAGGTCATCTCAGGCCTTATTGGATATCTTTTGCCGAGATAGACCCGGAGAGAGCCCTCTCCTGTCCTCGTAGGGCTAGCTACGAGGCTGAGCGTGGTTTGGTGTTGTCCTTCTTCTGCCTTATTTCAGCCTAAGGTGGATTTGGGAACTAACATAGTGGCGACCATACTGGGGAGAAAATGGTTTGGCTTGTGAACGTGACACTTAACTTGTAGGTACGTGTATCAAGTTCAGATCTGATCGTTGATGGTGAACAACGATCAGACACTGCAAGGCTGAAATCATTCACCTGGCAACTTCATTCACTAAAAAATCCACAAATCAATCCTTCATGGTGACTCTACTGCAGAGAGATCAGTATCTTTCAGATTTTCAAGATGGACCGGGTTGCAAGAAGATGCGCTCCCATGAGTCGAGATCACATCCCAGGTTTTCCGAATAAAATGCCCAAGGTGGATTGGCTTCAGAATTTGCCTATGTTTAGAAATGTGGAAGGTAATGACGCTGCTCTTCATCTGGTGAAATTTCACATTCATGTGCATAAATTAAAGATCGATTTTCCTGAAGACTATTTGATGAAGATGTTTATGGCTACTCTTGAAGATGAAGCCCGATCTTGGTATGAAAGTTTGCCATCTGCTTCTATTTATTGTTTAAAGGATTTTCATACCATGTTTTTTGAAAAGTATAAAGACTCTTATCCATCCTTGACTTTAGTTCAAAACTAGTGTAGCCATGTTCGTAGTTTCATTGAAGATCTTGAGAATTTTTATGGGGATAATGAATTGATGGATGGAGAAATCATGGAAGTGTTGTACGAAAATCCATTTCAGCAGCACACAGAAATCTCAGAGGATTCCTATCAAGATCAGTAGGTTGAAGATTTCCATATGGCTAAAAATGATGAAAGAGAAAGTTTCGTTTCAGATCTGTCCATAGAAGGAGACAACATGCAGGGAAGTCACGTTTCAATTTCAGAAAGTGATAATGTCCAGTCAGCTATTTCAGATCTACATTCAGATTGTGATGACCAAGAATACCTTGTGCTAAACTCTGCTGTTGAGATCATCTGGAATGAAGAAGACAGAGCTATGGATCCAAATGTTCTCATGTCATCAGAACAAAGCCTTCATAAAGAGGTAATCTAGTCAGTTCATGAACAACAAGATGAGATCTTTGTTCAAGTAAGTGAAAAAGTTTCTCTTGATGAATTTATGGTAGATGATAGAAATGTCATGTTTGAGCATCAAGAATCAGCTGAAGTTTCTTTTCTTATGATTGATGAATGTAACGAGAATTTGGCTGTCATATCATATGAAGATGACCTACAATATATTCAAACTACAGAAAATCAGAACATTCAGGATTGCCTCTCAAATTCTTCTTCATATGTTTCATGTTTTGAAATGTTTTCTCAAGAGGAGATCTGTTCATCTACTTGTTCAGAATTTTTTGAGGACCGGGGAACATACTTTTCTTGAAGTACATTATGAAGGAAGATCGAATCAAAAGAAAAGGACACCTTGTTTCTTAGGTGGGAGGTAAATCTTCATGTTTTTTAAGATCCTTTGGAAAATCTGTTGCAGTGTTGATGAAGGTGAGTGAAGGTGATTATTGCGGTATTCAGTGATGAAGGAGATCATGGTAAATTATGTTTTTTGATGCCCGGTTACAGTATTTATTGTTGACAGAGATACGATCGGGAGAATCGATCGGGGAAGGCATCTACTTGATTGAAAGTTTACATTGGAAAGATCATTATACATGATTGTAC
The DNA here is from genome assembly GCA_034641835.2 of Pinus albicaulis. Classification (NCBI taxonomy): domain Eukaryota; kingdom Viridiplantae; phylum Streptophyta; class Pinopsida; order Pinales; family Pinaceae; genus Pinus; species Pinus albicaulis. The sequence goes on along the minus strand of JAXQQM020083698.1, from coordinate 17,987 downwards.
ATATTTCATTAGTATACGGTGGTTTTCATCATGATTTGAGATCTTGATGAATTTTGCTACCTCGCTTTTAAAAGCTTTGTAATTCTGTTTTAAATCGATCCTTTGAGTCATTTTAATAGTCAAGTTTTCTTAGTCATTTCGGTTGCATCGAGTTAGTTTGATTCAGATTTTCAGTCAATAAATCAGTTAATGGTCTTGTGTCAATTTGTCAAAATAACGGACTCCATAGCCCAATGGATGTAGGCACTGTCTACTCTCCCAAAGATTTGTTGTTCTTGGCACCTCCAGGGAGCTACCATCCCCATTGGAGCGAATGTTAGAGTCGGTTTGTTCAGTCCTCCATCAGAGATCAAAAAATATTTTTTCATTTTCATTTTTAGGTGTCTCGCTCGATTGATTCAGTTACATTCCGCTAGGGACTTGTGCCATTAATACGTATGAGGAATGTTGGTTTTCTCGTTTCTCTCATGTTTTGGCACCTCTTTGCAGGTTGGTCAAAAATTTCTCAAAGTTCATCAAATTTCATTTCACGTCATTCTGATCTGTTTGATGTCTAGGTCAACTTGAGAGTTATTTTGGTGTCTAGGTCGAGAGGGAAGTTGGGAGCGTGTGGAGCTGCTCGAAGCCTTGGGTGTACAACTTTGTGAGAGAATTAATGAAAGGTTGCAGCTCTGATTCATGAGATTCTTGTGGTGTGAGTTTAGCAAATGTCTTTTCTTTCTGTTTCATATGTATTTCGTTATGTTTTACTATTCTTTCATAATCATTTCCAGTTGAATGCTTTTAAGGAATAAAGGTAGAATCCAGTTTACTGCTCTGCCTTGGAAGGCATTCATGCTTTTGTGTTTCTTCTTCTGTCTGAAAAGGATTCATTCGTTATGCCCTTTTCAGCTTCTTAACAGTCTTTCCACTCCATATTATTTCAATTTGATTGCTAAACGTCCTGCTTGTCTTGCCTCACGAAATAATCTGTGTCTTTGATTTAATTTCTCAGCTCATGTTGTTCTTTGTCCCATACATCCCTGAAACCCAGCCTAAAAATAAAAATACCTCTTTCCTATTTCTTTACTAGCCTAAAATCAGTATCCATTATAGGTCGTCTCAGGCCCTATTGGACATCTTTTGCCGAGATAGACCCAGAGAGAGCCCTCTCCTTCCTCGTAGGGCTAGCTACGAGGCTGAGCGTGGTTTGGTGTTGTCCTTCTTCTGCCTTATTTCAGCCTGGGGTGGATTTTTGGGAACCAACATAGTGGCGACCATACTGGGGAAGAAAATGGTCTAGCTTGTGAACGTGACCCTTGACTTGTAGATTGTCTTGCCCCATTACATGTATCAAGTTCAAATCTGATTGTCGATGGTGAACAACGATCAGACACCGCAAGGCTGAAATCATTCACCTGGCGACTCCATTCACTGAAAATCCAGAAATCAATGCTTCATGGTGACTTCACTGCAGGGAGATCAGTAGCTTTAAGGTTTTCAAGATGGAACGGGTTGCAAGAAGATACTCTCCCATGAACCGAGATCACATCCCAGGTTTTCCAAATAAAATGCCCAAGGTGGATTGGCTTCAGAATTTTCCTATGTTCAGAAATGTGGAAGGTAATGACACTGCTCTTCATCTGGTGAAATTTCACATTCATGTGCATAAATTAAAGATCGATTTTCCTGAAGACTGTTTGATGAAAATGTTTATGGCTACTCTGGAGGATGAAGCCCGATCTTGGTATGGAAGTTTGCCACTTGCTTCTTTTTATTGTCTAAAAGATTTTCATACCATTTTATTTGAAAAGTATAAAGAATCTTGTCCATCCTTGACTTTAGTTCAGAACTTTTGTAGCCATGTTCATAGTTTCATTGAATATCTTGAGAATTTTTATGGGGATAATGAATTGATGGACGGAGAAATTATGGAAGCATTGTATGAAAATCCATTACAGCAGCACACAGGAATCTTGAAGGATACTTATCTAGATTAGCAAGCTGAAGATTGCCATATGGCTGAAAATGATGAAAGAGAAAGTTTCATTTCAGATCTGCCACAGAAGAAGATAGCATGCAGGGAAATCAAGTTTCAATTTCAGGATGTGATAATGTCAAGTCAGATATTTCAGATCTAGATTCAGATCGTGATGATCAAGAATACCTTGTGCTAAACTCTGTTGTTGAGATCATCTGGAATGAAGAAGACAGAGTTATGGATCCAAATGTTCTCATGTCATTAGAACAAAGCCTTCATAAAGAGGTAATCCAGGCAGTTCATGAACAACAAGATGAGATCTTTGTTCAAGTAAGTGAAAAAGTTTCTCTTGATGAATTTATGGTAGATGATAGAAATGATAGTGTTGGGTTTCAAGAATCATCTGAAGTTTCTTTTCTCTTGATTGATGAATGTAATGAGAATCTGGCTGTCATATTATATGAAGATGACCTACAATATATTCAGACTACAGAAGATCAGACCATTTAGGATTCCCTTTCAGATTCTTCTTCATATGTTTCATGTTTTGAGATGTTCTTTGAAGAGGAGATCTGCTCATCTGCTTGTTCAGAATTTTTTGAGGACCAGGGACATAATTTTACTGAAGTCCATTATGAAAGAAGATCAGAATCAAAAGAAAAGGACACCTTGTTTCTTTAGCAGGAGGTAAATCTTCATGTTTTTCAGGATCCACTGGCAAATCTGTTGCAGTCAGCAGTGAAGGTGATTATTGCAGTATTCAGTGATGAAGGTGATCATGGTCAATTATGTTTTTTGATGCCCAGTTACCAGTATTTATTGTTGACCAGGTATTTATTGTTGACCGGGAGATCTGATCGGGAGAATCAGTCAGGGAGAGGCATCTACTTGATTGGTTACATTTGGAAAGATCATTATACATGATTGTACATATTTCATTAGTATTATGCGGTGGTTTTCATCATGATTTGAGATCTTGATGAATTGCTACCTCTCTTTTTTAAAAGCTTTGTAAATTTACGTTTTAAGTCGATCCTGAGTCATTTGTCGAGTCCAAGTTTTTTTTAGTCATTTCGGTTTGCATCGAGTCAGTTTGAGTCAAACTTCCCGGTAAATAAATTAGTCAAAGGTCTTGAGTTATTTTGTCAAAATAATGGACTCCATAGCCCAATGGATGTAGGCACTGTCTGCTCTCGCAAAGATCTGTTGTTCTTGGCACCTCTAGGGAGCTACCATCCCCATTGGAGCCAATGTTAGAGTCGGTCTTGTCAGTCCTCTATCAGAGATCAAAAACTCTTTTTGCATTTCATTTTTAGGTGTCTCGCTCGATTCACTCAGTTGCATTCCACTACGGGCATGCCATAATCTGACGGAAAGGTCTTGTGAGTCATTACCCCTCATGCCTTGTACTGCTGGCTCAACTCTGTTCATCAAAGTTCATTCCACGTCATTCTGATCTGTTTGATGTCTAGGTCGACAAGAAGTTATTTTGGTGTAGGTCGGAAGGAAGTTACGGGAAACGTGTGGAGCTGCTACGACACTTGGGTGTACAGATTTGTGAGGAAAGCCGTGAAAGGTTGCAGCTCTGGTTTATGAGATTCATGTGGCGTGAGTTTAGCATATGTTTCTTCTTTCTCTTTCATATGTATCTTGTTATGTTTTACAGTTCATTCATAATCATCTCCAGTTGAATGCTTTTAAGTAGGAAAGGTAGAATCCAGTTATTGCTCTACCTTGGGAAAGCGTTCATTTTCTGTGTATCTTCTTCTCTTTGATAAGGATTCATCTATTATGCCCTTGTCAACCTCTTAACAGTATACCCACTCCATGGTATTTCAAATTTGATGCTAAACCTCTTGCCTATCTTACCTCATGAGATAATCTGTGTCTTTGAGTTAATTTCTCAGCTCATGCTGTTTTTAGTCCCATACATCCCTGAAACTCAGTCATTCATCAAAATACCTCTTTCCTATTTATTTACTAGCCTAAAATCAGTATTCATTATAGGTCATCTCAGGCCTTATTGGACATCTTTTTCCGAGAAAGACCCGGAGAGAGCCCTCTCCTGTCCTCGTAGGGCTAGCTACGGGGCTAAGCGTGGTTTGGTGTTGTCCTCCTAGAAGTGAATTTCGACTGGGTGGATTTGTCCTATAACGAGAGGGGACCCAGTATATCGCATCGGTGGTCCAGAGAAACAAAAAATGAAGATGGTGATGGTCTTTCGTGATATGCCAAAATTCAATAAGGTAAGGGTGGACAATTTAATATGATAGTGCAGTAAGGTTTTAGGTTTTTTCTAGTTTATATCATATATGTAACATATGATATCTATCTATCTATCTATCTATATATATATATATCTATATATATATATATATATATATATATATATATATATCAAGCAAACTAATGTGAGGGTGGAGAGTTCATTTCAATTAATAGGACTTAATATAAAGTCCTGAAACTTTATATATGTGGTTTCTGGGAGGATTTGATGAGATGGGTAGTGCTAAAAAATGAATTTAGGCTTAGTTGGACTATATTGGAAATGAGGTGAATAAAACCATCCTTTGCCATCTTTTGTGCCATATTTTGTGCAAGAAGTACCTTCTTGGAAATAAATGACAATCATGGAATATTATTTTCAATATAAGCGATCTAAAAAAAATTTATCAGTGACCTTGAGATTCTGTAAATTAGAGGACCCTAATAGAAAGCATAACAATATTTTCATCCTATGGAAAAAATTAACATCCTCATCTCTAGTACTGCATATTCCATACTTATTTAAACCAATCATAATTGCATATGATGCATTGTGATTTAGAATCAACACAGTACTAATGCAAGATGAACGTGTAGGCAGATGCCTTGTTAATGGAACATGTAAAAATGGGAGAAGGTTGTACGATTTTGGAAGAGCTTAGGGGAGGCATAGCTCCCACCATTACAGTCACATAAGCCTTCAATTTATTTTCTTTTTTATTTTGGTTACGGTCACTATGCACACCTTTATTATTCCATTGTGAATCACATGTAGGGCTTGCTAAATTTATTTTTCTTGATTTTTTTCTGCTTATATAGTATATGGTCCTAGAAGAATTATGGACACATATGGGATGCCCTATGTTACATGGGAGCAGGGAATTGAACATTCGTAACCAATGGTGCATGGAGTTGTTCCACGAAGTTAATTTCTATAGAGAGGAGTGTAGGGGTGCATACTTGTGTGCAACCAAACGTGATGACACATAATAGGTTGAGAGAGTGTGTTGCCAAAGAGATCTACTAAGAAGGATATCATTCACACCATTGTGTTTGGCACACTCAGATTTGGAGTGCGAGTTGATCATTGGGCCAGATTGTGGGGTTCCATTTATCAATCCTCAAAATTACACACTGACATAGGGACCTAGATATGGTCACTTGATTATCTCATCATGATCCACAAGATCAAGTAGGATCATTTGCAAAATTTAAATGGGTCACAGTACATCGGGAGAGAGGTTGTTGAGTTGTGGTGTATGGTCAGGATGCAAGTTGGTAGATGCAGGCTTGGGGTTAGTCTGATATTATGTAGATGTAGCAATTGCACCACCTTTGATCCCACACTCAGGTTGATGAATGACCCCCTTCTGGCAAGAAAATTTGAGGTGTCACAAGAGAGTTTGTTTATAGGAGGGCACCTAGACACCGAGTAGTGGCTAGGTGTACTCTCAGGAGTTGGGATGATAGATTCCATTGTGTGGTATAGAAGGAGCAGGGTAGATTGGCTTGCATGGGACAAAATTTTGATACTTGGGGTCCACCCATAGGTTACATACAGGGGTCAAATATGAGGGCTAGATGGGTTCTAGAAAGTAGCAGTGCTATGCAACATTGTTCAGGATGGATTCATAGTTATAATCTCCCAATATGGTTGGGGGATATAGGGATCCAGTTGGCTAGTGGATCACTCCATTGTGTGATTAGCAAGTTCATGGTAGAGGGTGAACCAGTTCATCTTGGGTTTTACCTATGGGGGATCACTGAGACCACCATTTCTTCGAGAGGTAGACTTATCCTTTTCTTGTTGAAAGTTGAGATCGACAGTGGAGGCGTATATATTCGCATCATGGAGATGCTTGGGCATGATGAGCTTAGATCTCACAGAGCTTATGCCACTAGGCCTCAGGAGAAGAGGATACAATATACACATGGTGGGGAGCATGGCATAATAAGAGTAGCGCAACATCAACATGGTGGCACCACTCAGAGTTTGAAAGGGGACCTGATCGTCACTTCTCTTTACAAATCAATAACCCTTAGGGATGAGTTTTCTACCATAGATTTAGATCATGCAGATCTTCCATTGGGCTTTATCGAGTCCATGGTGGCATGGGGAACTTTAGTAGCTTGAAAAGAGGGCCAACAACATGATATCCAGAGAAGCTCCCATGAGAAATAAACTATCTCTACATGGATTAGGTGCTATCCTCGAGGGTTTATTCTTGGAGTGCATGGGATGGACTACTTGGTAGGGAAAATTAATGAGTTAGGAATAGTGCCATATTGTCATGATTCCCTACTCACTGATGGTGTGCAGAGAGATTCTTCTACTTATTCCTAGTAGGATGGCAACTGAAGCAGGGGGAGCTTCATGTTGGACAAGATGGCTTGGTATACTCGCATTAAGGGATCCCTTCGTACCAAGGTGATGCAGAGGTCATGGAATATTCAGTGGAACATTTGGGACCTTGACACATTTTGGAAGTGACCGTGCGGAGCATCAGCTAGAGAGGAATATTGTCCAAGAATTTCTTGAGGAAAAGCATTTTTTTTCGAGCAATCTTGTAATGTTCCAAATTAGCAATTACTCTAATTAGAGTATTAATTTTTTATATTTTTCTAACTATTAAGTTTTGACTATGAGGATATGGGTTTGGGGGCCCAAAATTATACTTAGGAAACTATAGAGATAAAAACATTATGCCAAGGAAAATCTTGTGGTTGTAGTGGACGATGGGGCCTAATGAGGAGAGACTGCATCCCACATGTGGCAGTATAGCTCATTGGTACGAACTAGAGGTAGCGGAATTTTGAAGTGGGGCCCAAGGGAATGTTTGGAAGGCTTAGTTAAAAGGAAGCATGCTTCTCATTTTTTTCATTCTTTCAATCATTGATTTCAACTTTGTCTTTGAAAAAGAGCATGCTTGAGCAGGAAGAAAAGTCTACAAGTGTTTTTTAGCACACGAGATTTTCAAGCAAAGTTCTCAAAGTATTCCTTGGGGCACTTCGAGTGCTTGCATAAGAGAGGATTCTTAACATTTTGTAGGATCATTTCTAGCTGAACGATATTCATCCACAACTTAATCATCACTTTAGGAGCACAATGGCATCCATAGCAATGTAGAGGCTGCGTAGTCAGTGAGGACCATCACTTCTAGAGCTTGAGTAGAAAAGGTGATTTTGGAGGAGACTTTGTGGGGAGGCTCAGAGCTTCCTAACATGTATTTTCAAGGATTTTATAGACTTCCAAAAACAAGATTTTTTGGGTGATATATTTTCTAAATAGCACAGTGAGCCAAGCTCGGGAGGGCCAATTTCCAGGGTCAAGCTTTGGGCAAACCATTTATAGGTTTTTCTGGGTTTCTTGTTTGGAAGAATTTTATGGGTCATTTTGAAGTGTCAAACAAAGGTTATAACTCAACATGCAACTAAATAAGTTAGGGGAAATTGGGTTGAAGTTCTAGAGTCAACATTTGGCCAATTCCTTCACAGTTTTTTTTGGGTTTGGTGAGTAGAGTCTGGGATTAAAAGCCTGTAAGTGTCAGACCATTATTCTAGGTCCTAGTTGTAGATCAAGTGGAGCAACAACAACATTTATGGGCCATGACTGTGCAGAGCTAGAGAAGTGAAACATATATTTGGGGATTGATTTGATCTTTTGGTGGATGCTACTTTAGCTTGCCTTGAGCAAGCTCAGGTGTGATTATTCCAACACCCACATTTTACACCTATCTCAGAATTAATAAAATGGCTCAAATCATAATTTTATGGCTCTGGTTTATGCTTTCATAGTGTGAATTTATTTTTTGTTGTTCTTTTTTTGTCAGTCAAAGTCTATATTATATTATCATTTCAAAAATTACACCATGAGACACCAGTGCTAGGATAAATCCAACAAACCTGAGCGGATTAGAGTGCCACTAGTTAATTTCTAGCACAAAACTAAAAAAAAAATAAGAAATTAAAAAGCTTCATGAAGGAGGGTTGGGGGGGTTTTTGGTGGCCCTAAAAAGAAATTGAAATGGTTGTGAACATGGTATTATATGTGTTCGATCTTGATTTCCAGCGCTCGGAAGTGGTCGTGGGAGCGTCGTAACTGATGGCGCAAAATCTCCATAGCATATAGAGTCTCATTTTTCATATATTGTATATCATTTACATAAGTGATGATATTTTTTTATTCCTCATACCTATGCTCCCACATGTTCTCCAGATTGAGCTAGATTCATTACAACATAGCTGAAATAATGTCCAAGGTGTTCAGAACATCAACTTGACCAAGCGAACGAGATGGAGAGACCGCCATGGAAACCACAGAGTGTTGGCTCTCACTGGATTCTAAATATGAACTCGGGTCCCCATTTGGCCTATGCTCCTCCATCCCGTGACTGATTCCTCCTCTGTGTGCACGTCCACATTTCTATGGCATGAGCTTCCATTTCCCGCAACTTGCCTATTCCTGTCTATAACTCCAATTTCCTGTGTGGATTGCAACCCCTTGAAAAATAGTGCAGTCACATATACCACTGCCTCTCATCCAACCTTCCAACCGCGTGCACCCATAAAATTACGAGAAATTGTTGTCTACTCGATTGCCACTTCATCACTTCATGCACTCATGGAGAGGGGCCTCCAACCTCACACCCACCAGACTTTTGTTGGGTCAAAGTGGCCTCTAGGACTGAGCCAACACCATTGTGTAGTATTCTCCCCAAACGTCATGGACCTCATCCCCTCGACGGACTAAGAGTGCCACAAAATTCACTCCCAAGTGGATGCCTTCCTCACAAACAATCTAATTGAAATTTCTGCCCCATCACTCCTCTGCTCCTTGGTGCCCAAGCTATTAGGATCCCATGAGCATATGCTCCACCATCCAAAATTCACCGTCTCCCTCTGCTTCCCCCACACTTATTGTAATCAAAGCTCAAGTTGTAGCTTGAGAGCCAATAATAGTACACAAATAAAAACCTTCTTGCATATTTCCACCATTGCCCACACCTGAAGAATCATGACTGGCTTGCCCACTAGCTTGATATGCTCGCATCTCCCTTCGTGCCTCTCCTTGTCTTGAGGGACCATAAATGCTTCTAGCATGGGATGTTAATGTTGCTCGATGGAATGTGGCATTAGGCATGTCTATCCCATGTATTAGGCCCCCACTTGGCCATTAGATTTAACACCCCCTTATGATATTTTTTTCTTTTGTCAATGTCTATTGATGCATTGATATTACTTCTAATTTCCAACTAGTAATATTACATCACCAATGACATGTACCAAGTGTTCTAACATGTATTAAAATGCATTCCAAAAACTCCCATATAATTTTTGAATCTGTCTGTGCTAGGGGTCTTCCAAAACCATTCATTAGTAAATGTGGCATATACAGGATTTGCTAAGAGAGCAGAATGTTTCATATAATGATACAAGTCTTCAACAATTCAAATCTAACATCTAAACTTTAGATGATATTTTATGAAAGAAGACACATTGTTCTAAGCTTGACCACCGTAATACCAATCATGAAGCCAATTGGGTTCATGTTTCATAACTATTATTAAGTGAGTTTTCCCTACCTTCTTTTTGACTAATTATAAGAAAATGAATGCTTCAACAACATTCCAAATTGCAATAAATTAGATTTTCTTTCCATATCTTGACTCTAATATATTTTTCAATGCTTTCTCCAGGAGATTATACCATGTTGTTACTTCATAAAAGAGATGAAATGGTGGATCCGACAAACTCACTTGTAAAAGGAAAAGCAAGGCATGGTGCCCTTGCTGATAAAAGTTGTGTTCTGAAGAAACTAGAAGAGGTTGTTGGATGGTATGACTTGCAAGTGGCTATAAAAGCCACTAATGAAGATATAATAATAGAACAAAGAATGAATGATAGGATTCCCATCAATAAGTGGAGTGATGTAGATGGTCATGTTATATTGATTTGTGATGCTATTCCATTACACATTCATTTCACTTTTGCAAGGAAGAGCCTTTTTTAATTTTAAAATCATGATTAAGACCCCCATGTTCATAAATAATTTGTTCCAAATGATACACTACATGCACCACATCATCATTACTCATTCAATTTTTTAAGTACCAAAACCAACCATCTAATTTCCAACAAACGCATGTACACACTTAGATTGAGAAATTGCATATATTTAGTTCACAACATTTAAAATTCAGCTTTGATTGTCATGTAGCTGCACATGCTCAATACACTGGACCAGGCCAAGGAGAAAGAACTACATTTGAGGATACTCATCAGTTTTCTCTTCTCCTTGAGGTCGAAAATGCAACATCTTTATCCACGGAGAGGATTGAAGAAGTTGTTTTAAGGTTAATACGATTTTTTTTGATATGATGCCATGGGCTAGATATAAGAGTTACTAACAAAATGAAAATGAATTTATATCTACATTTCTTGATTTTTTTCTCACCAATGAAACATGTTAATTAAACGATTATGAATCTCATATACTTTCTTTGGAATATTTCCTAGTTTGAAGAGTTGAGAATTCCTTGGATGAAGAATATGCAAGAGTATGCATCCTACCAAACCATGATTACAGAATTCCAACCTAACTGGAAAAATAATTTAACAATCGAAGAAAGAGAGAGGATGAATCAGGAATACATAAAGTGGGTTGGGGAATACTGATGCAGGGGCATTAAGCATTGGCCAGCAATGTAGGAGTTTTGTCCACATGTTGTGGCTAGGAGGGTTGAAAACATTTGAATTGTTACAGCTAGGTGTCAACACCTTAGATGATTGTATTATTTAGATTAATTAGAGTCAGAGAAAGTCGAATAGCTCAGTTAGTCTAGCTGTCATACCTTAGTTAATTGAATTATTGTAATTATATTGTTGATCTTCCAAAACGGTCCTCACTGAGGACCCGAAGAGCCACATTGTAATATGTATAAATTGTATTCTTCAGATGTAGAAAAGAGAGAGCCGGGAGAAAGAGAGAGGAAGGATAAGAGCGATTCTACAATAAAATTTGTTCACAGTCGCTTCCAATTAAATAGTTTCTGTGCGCATTCACCATAGAGTAGTTCGAATCCTTAAGTGTGAAGGGATTGTTTAATTGTGAAGTAATGAACTCTGTGTATGAATAATTGAACTCCTGCGTGAATTCCACTTATCTCTATCAGTTGTTCACCTTAAATTCATTGGAATAATCTCTACACATTCACCCACTCATAGGCGTTGTTTGTATAAAGAATCCTGGTAATATTGGTGAATTTCCCGCATAAGGAAATAACTTTTTTTCATTTATAGAAGTCGGGAACCGAGACTAACCCTGAGTTAAAATACACAAAGGGGATCGCAACCCGATGTAACCTGGGTGAAGCCCGTACCAAACCTGGAAGTGGATTTCAAAGGTGGATTGCCCCATTTTGCATCGCTTTTGGTACGGAGGTGGTATCTTTGGATCGAGGAGCGATTCCATAGCGGGATCGACACGTGGCGGAGTGGACCGTTCAAAAACCACTTTTCCATATTTCATCGCGCGTTAAGTTGAGTACGAAGTCGAAAAGAAAAATTTGTATAGACCATTGATTTGAGATAAGGCCATCAGACGGTCTTCACGCAACGGAGATGCACGACCTTTAACAAGGTACGATGCACACATTGGATTGGTCGGTTGATATAATGTGGGGTCTAGGCGAGCGGTTATTACGAAATCATTTGTTTGTAAATGTTGACTATTAAAATATAAAGTTCAGGAGGTATAACGTTGGATGCATTTAACTGAACCCCGCGATTGTATTGTGGGCATGGCGGAGATATATAAATCCAAGCTACGAATTTGGGAGATTAAGGTATATGACTATGTTTAATAACTGTGAAAATTGTGAATTATAGTTATCTACCAATTTCTTCAAAATTGATAGATAAACTTCAAGAAAAAAGAGAAGGTAGACTACGAGGGAAAGGAACGAGGTTCAAAGAGGGTTGGCTGACAGAGCCACATCAGATCTGGACCTGCTCTCCTTGGGTAGAATTTTATTTTTGTTGCATCATTAGTGGTATCAAAGCAGAAGTCTGAAGCTGTTTTGCTGACATGGCAATCCGAGTTGGTAGAGGTGCTGGCAGAAGAAGACCTGTTGCCAACGCTGAGGTGTTGGGGATGTTGCAGAGGGTTGAGGCCAGAATAGATGCCATGGATCGAAGACAGCCCAGAGATCCTGAAGACATCAGCAAACCTGAGGTAGAAGAAGCTGAAGAAAATGTCGAAATTCCTCCTGACTTGAGGCTCCTCAGAACTGTTCTGGGGTCTGTAGTTAAACCAAGAATTGAAGTGTCGAGTTATGCAGGGGGACTGAATCTGGAGGAGATGGTGGACTAGATAAATGAAATGAACAAATGCTTCGATTATGAAGAGATGAGTGAAGATAAACAGGTCAAGTTTGCAGTGACAAAGATGAAAGGACATGCTGCACTTTGGTGGGATGGAGTTCAGGAAGAAAGGAGGAGAGTTGGCAAGCAACCTATCAAGAGCTGGACCAGAATGATGGCTAAATTAAAAGGAAAATTCTTTCCTAGTGATTACCAGCTAACATTGTATAAAAAAATGCAGAACTTGAGACAGAGGTTGCTGACAGTGAAGGAATACACAGAGGAATTCTACAGAGTGAGCATAAGAGCTGGGAAATTTCAAGATACACTAGAAAAGACTGCCAGATATGTAAATGGTCTCACATTGGAGATCCAAGATGAGATTGGTCTTCTGTCTCCTAAGACAGTGGAAGAGGCCTATCAGATGGCCTTGAAAGTGGAGGAGAAACTCCTGAGGAAACAGTCTGCCAAGAAGAGAGGTACTTTCCGAGGAAAGGGAAGTCAGGGTGGCAGAGAAAAGCCTGCTACACCTAGGGATGGAGCTAACAATAGCTCACCTCAGAATGCATCTGCAGAGGATGATGCAAGGGGCAGAAGGGGTTCATACAGAGGAAAAGGAAGAGGAGGCAGAGACAGGGGTAGAGGTAGAGAATTGAGGTGTTATAGATGTCAACAAGTGGGACACAAGCACTATGAATGTCCAGAGAATGTGGGTGCTGGTCCAAGAAATAATGTTGTTACCCAGGCTGGAGAAGAGGCATAAATTGAAGAAGAAATTATTCCAGAGAAGGGAGAATCCTTGGTAGTAAATAAGGTCCTGTTGAAGAAAGCTAAAGAGGCCACTGAGCCTGCACAAAGGAAGACTTTGTTTATTAGCATATGCAAAGTCCAAGGGAAATTCTGCCAGCTGGTCATTGATGGTGGCAACATAGACAATCTGGTTTCCACTAAGGTCATAGAAAAGTTGAAGCTAAATACTAGGGAGCATCCAACTCCCTAAAGAGTGTCCTAGCTGCATAAAGGGCACCAGCTGGTTGTAAAAGAACAGTGTGAGATAGAGCTGCAAATGGGCAAGTACAAGGACAAAGTTTTGTGTGATGTAATGCCCATGGATGTGTGTCATATACTGTTGGGTAGACCTTGGCATTTTGACAGAGCAATAATGCATGATGGCAAGAATAACACTTACAAGTTCTTCAAAGATGGGGTACATCATACATTGATACCCATGGAAGAAGGAGAGCCATCTAGCAGGGTGATTGATCCAAAGACCTTGTTGCTGAGTGGGAAGGAATATCTGCAGTACATAGAAGAAGAAGAGGTAAGATTTGGTTTAGCTTGCAAACCTAAGGTAGTTCTTACTTCTACAAAGATTTCTGATTTACCAGTAGAGATACAAGAGATGTTAGATGATTACTGTGACATTGTTGTGGATGATTTACCTGATGAGCTGCCACCTGTGAGGAAGATCAGCCATCAGATAGATTTTATCCCTGGTTCAAATCTGCCAAATAAGGCATCCTACAGAATGACTCCCATGGAAAATGAAGAAATCAGGAGACAAGTACAGGAATTGGTGGACAAAGAACTGATCATAGAAAGTCTGAGTATGTGTGAAGTACCAGCAGTATTGAGCCCAAAGAAGGATGGAGGCTGGAGGATGTGTACTGATTCGAGAGCAATTAATAAGATCACAATCAGGTATAGATTCCCTTTTCCTAGAATTGAAGATTTAATGGACTATTTGAGTGGTGCTAAATATTTCTCAAAGATAGATTTGAAGAGTGGATACCATCAGATTAGAATAAGAGAGGGTGATGAGTGGAAAACTACCTTTAAAACAAATGAAGGACTATATGAATGGACGGTAATGCCTTTTAGGTTGTAAAATGCACCAAGCACTTTTATGAGACTTATGAATGAAGTATTGAAGGAATTTATTGGGAAATTTGTCATATTATATTTGGATGATATATTAGTTTTCAGCAAAACTAAAGAAGAACATGTAAGGCATCTTAATCATGTTTTGAAGAATCTTCACCAAGAGAAGCTGCTGATAAATTTAAAAAAATGCTCATTCATGAAAGAGGAGTTGGTGTATTTGGGTTTTGTTGTTTCTACAGAAGGATTGAAGATGGACCCAGAAAAGGTTAAGGGAATTGTGGAGTGGCCTTCACCCAGGAACGTTTTTGAGGTAAGAAGTTTCCATGGACTTGCTAGTTTTTACAGAAAGTTTATAAGAAACTTTAGTAAGATCAATGCACCCATAATTGAGACAATAAATAAGAGAAAACAGCCATTTAAGTGGACTGCTGAAGCAGAAAGAAATTTTAAAATTTTGAAGCAAAAGATAACAGAGAATCCTGTTTTGATCCTGCCTGATTTTACTAAAAAATTTCAAGTAAAGTGTGATGCCAGTGGGGAAGCCATTGGAGCTATGTTAAGTCAGGATGATTGGCCTGTAGCCTATTTCAGTGAAAATTTTAGTGATACCAGAAGAAATTATTCCTCTTATGAGAAGGAATTCTATGCAATTGTTCAGGCACTGAAGAAGTGGAGACATTACTTGATGTCTAGGGAATTTGTGTTATATTCTGACAATCATGCTTTGCAGTATATTGTACAACAGCCCAAGTTGAAACATAAGCATGCTAAATGGGTTGATTATCTCCAAGGTTTTAATTTTGTTTTGAAACATATAAGTGGCCAAGCTAATAAAGTAGTTGATGCTTTGAGTAGGAGACACTTGCTTGTTCAAGAAAATAATTTTGAGGTTGTAGGATTTGATTTTCTCAAGGAATTGTATAAAACATATCCTAATTTTAAAGAAGCATTTGAGGCATGCAGTAACCCTGTTTTAATAGATAGAAGCCAGTGGCTGGATTATTTTCTGCAGGAAGACTTGCTATTCAGAAAGAACCAACTGTGTGTACCAAAATGCTCCATGAGACAAAATTTGATCAAAGAGAAGCATAGTGGTAGACTTGCTGGACACTTTGGTACTGATAAGACTTATGAGCAGCTCAGTCACTTTTATTTTTTGCCCAGGATGAGAACAGAAGTCGACAAGTTCGTGAAGAATTGCAAAATTTTTCAGTATGCTAAAGGAAGGAGCCAGAATGCAGGATTGTACACTCCCTTGCCTATTCCAGACAGGCCTTGGGACATGGTGAGTATGGATTTCATTCTAGGATTGCCCAAGACTCAGAGAGGGAATGATGTAGTCTTTGTTGTGGTGGATAGATTCTAAAAAATGGCACATTTTATTCCATGCTATAAAACTAGTGATGCCACCCATGTTGCTAACTTGTTCTTCAAGGAAGTTGTTAGATTGCATGGGTTGCCCAAGAGTATTGTTTTAGACAGAGATACCAGATTTGTGGGTCACTTTTGTAGGACATTGTGGAAGAAAATTGGTACCAAACTGAGTTTCAGCTCATCTTATTATCTCCAGACTGATGGACAGACTAAGGTAGTGAATAGAAGTCTGGGAAATTTATTGAGAAGTCTTGCAGGAGAGCACCCCAAGCAGTGGGATCATATTTTTCCCCAGGAATAATATGCATATAATGACTCACCAAATAGGAGCACAGGGCAGAGCCCATTCCACATTGTTTATGGAATGAACCCTAGAGGAATATCAGAATTAAGAAATCTTGGAAGAGCAGAGATAAGGAGCGTAGATGGTGAGGAATTTGCTTCAGAGATCCAAGCCATACACGAACAAGTGAAGCAGCAATTACAAGGCAGCAACATCAAATACAAAAGCAGAGCAGACTTGAACAGAAAGGAAGTTCATTTTGAAGTAGGAGATCAGGTTTTGGCACACTTGAGAAAGGAGAGGTTCCCAAAGAAGCAGTACAACAAATTGAAGTTCAAAAATATTGGGCCATGCAAGATACTTAGGAAGTTTTCTGCGAATGCTTATGAGATTGAATTGCCACCTGATGTTGGAATATCTCCTATTTTTGATGTTGCAGATTTGTACAAGTATGAAGATGATGGTGCGGAAGCAAGATCAGCAGGCAAGGAACATATTGAGTGGAAAGAGCGGCTACCTCCAACACAGCCATTGCAACCAGAGAAGGTATTGGACAAGAGAGTGTTCAGAAGGACTAGAGGACAAGAGTACTTTCAGTACTTGATCAAATGGAGGGAAAAGCTAGAGGAATATGCTACTTGGATGACTGAAGAAATGTTGCAGAAGATAGGCAGATCAGTGGAGGAGCTCATGGACAGGAGCCCATGAATAAAATTTCCCTCAGGAGTCTGATGCAGGGGCATTATGCACTGGCCAAAAATGTAGGATTTTTTTCCACATGTTGTGGCTAGGAGTGTTGAAAACATTCGAATTGTTATAGCTAGGTGTCAACACCTTAACTGATTGTATTATTTAGATTAATTAGAGTCAGAGAAAGTCGAATAGCTCAGTTAGTCTAGTTGTCATATTTCAATTAATTGAATTATTGTAATTAGACTGTTGATCTTCCAAAACGGTCCTCACTGAGGACCCGAAGAGCCACATTGTAATATGTATAAATTGTATTCTCCGGATGTAGAAAAGAGAGAGCCGAGAGAAAGAGAGAGGAAGGATAAGAGCGATTCTGCAATAAAATTTGTTCACAGTCGCCTCCAATTAAATAGTTTCTATGCACATTCACCATAGAGTAGTTCGAATCCTTAAGTGTGAAGAGATTATTTAATTGTGAAATAATGAACTCTGTATATGAATAATTGAAATCCTACGTGAATTCCACTTATCTCTGTCAGTTGTTCACCTTAAACTCATTCGAATAATCTCTGCGCATTCACCCACTCGTAGGCGTTGTTTGTATAAAGAATCCTGGTAATATTGGTGAATTTCCCACATAGGGAAATAACTTTGTTTCATTCATAGAAGTCGGGAACCGAGACTAACCCTGAGTTAAAATACACAAAAGCGATTGCAACCCGACGTAACCTGGGTCAAGCCTGTACCAAACCCGGAAGTGGATTTCAAAGGTGGATTTCCCCATTTCGCACCGCTTTTGGTATGGAGGCAGTATCTTTGGATCGATGAACGATTCCATAGCAAGATCGACACGTGGTGGAGTGGACCATTCAAAAACCACTTTTCCATATTTCATCGCGCGTTAAGTTCAGTACAAGGTCGCCGAGCGAAATGTGTACAGGCCATTGATTTGAGAGAAGGCCATCCGACGGTCTTCACGCAACAGAGATGCATGACGTTTAACAAGGTACGACACACACATTGGATTGGTCGGTTGATATAATGTGGGGTCTAGGCGAGCGGTTATTACGAAATCATTTGTTTGTAAATGTTGACTATTAAAATATAAAGTTTGGGAGGTATAACGTTGGATGCATTTAACTGAACCCCGTGATTGTATTTCCCTGAGAT
>JAXQQM020081418.1:0-175312 GCA_034641835.2 Pinus albicaulis | reverse complement strand
AAAATTTCTGCAAGACAATGTAAGACGATTATATATTGTACTGAGAGCTCTTGGATTAGAGTTTTGTATGATATTGTTTCATGATCCATGATATATACATAATATATGATAGTAGGGTTTTTAGCTTTATGATTTCCCGATAAAAATATCTATGTTATGTGTGATTGATCGTTCTTCATGTGTTTTCAATTAGTGATCATATTTTAAATTCCGCAAAGATTTTAGTAGAAGGATTCTGTATTTAACATTGACATATAATTTTTAGATCGGGAGAATACAAGCAATACATAATTGTATTAAAATTTCTACATAGTATCAGAGCAAAGAAGATTGAAATTTTGAAGCAGTAGCTGAGTTTGTTGGTGGAAACAATTCGAATTTGGTACAAGAATTTCTTGGTGTGACATTTGAGTAAACATCGAAATGGATTTCAATGGTTTGCGGCTAGAGTATGCACTCGAGGGTACTCGAATTACATTGCATGGAGGGACAATATGGAGGCGGTGCTTGAAGATAATGGCTTGAAGGAATTCATCGATAGTGATGTTCCTAAGCCCACTTCGACGGATGTTTCATTACTTGATGCCTGGAAAGTAGATCCAGGGGAAAGGATTCTCTTAGAAGGATCTTTTCCAAAGCAGCAACGACCATAGGAAATTGGCGCTGAAGGATAAACTCAAAAAGATCAAGATGGAGAAGGGCAACAATATTCCTAAGTATCTCACAAAGTTTGTCCAATGTCAGGATGAACTAGGGAGTGTGGGCATCATGGTGTTGATGATAATTTGGTGAGCTTGGCTTTCTTGGGACTTCCTAAGAGTTGGCACAGTTATCAAGACTCTATCAACGGACGGGAAAAACTATCGGATTGGGAAAGACTGTGGTCGGATCTAGTGCAAGAGGAGTTCAGGCGGAACACCAGAGATGGCTCTTCATCGAAGCATGATGATGAAAAGGATTGTGCTTTGGCTTGCAAGGCAAGGAAATGGAAGGGGAAGAAATTCCACTCAAAATCCAAGGCTAAAGGCAAGAAGCTAGATTTGTCCAAGGTGAAGTGTTTTCACTGTCACGAACATGGGCATCTCGCCACTAACGCCCCACAAAAAAACAATAACAAGAAGGATGTTGGAGCTACAGCTGGTGAGGCCCTTGCCTCGCAATTTTAACTTGATTTCTCTTTGATCGCATGCTTGGTTTCAAGCCCAATGGGATCGATGTGGTATCTTGATATTGGTGCTTCCTTCCACATGACGGGAGATAAGGATCTTTTCAGTGACTTGGAGGAGAAAGATCTTCAGATGCATATAGAGATGGGTGACGATGGACGATACAATGCGACTGAAATTGGTACCATTACCTTTGAGAGGGAGTCAGGTAAACCATTTCAATTTAAATATGTTATGCATGTTCCAGGTTTGAAGAAAAACTTGGTCTCAGTCGTGATGTTGGAGGACAGAGGCTATGACATTGTTTTCAGTGATGGAAAATCTTTCCTACGACATAAAACAACGGGTCAAGCCAAGAGGATAGGGATTTGAGTCAAGAATCTCTACAAGCTATAGGTAGAAGGCTACGCTGCCATGATGCAAGGAAGAAAAAGTGGTGAGCCAGGATGAGGGCGAATTATGGCACAAGCGATTGGGCCATCTTCATTATGGAGCCTTAAAAGTCATGCAACAAATATCTACTGGACTTCCAACGACAACACTTGCTTAGTTAGATTAGTGCAAGGGTTGCACCATGGGGAAGTATGTAAAGTCCACCTTTCATGAAAAGGAGAATCATGCTTCAGTGATCCTGGAGAGAGTTCACAGAGACGTGTGTGTACCATTCTCAGTTGCTTCAACAATAAAGCATAGGTATTATACTATTTTTGTTGATGAATTTTCTCGTAAATGTTGGATCTTCTTCATGCAGAAGAAGGATCAAACATTCTCAAAGTTATGTGAGTTTAAGGCATTGTTTGAGAAAGATTCAGGGAAGCAAGTGAAGGCTCTGCAGAGCGATAATGGTGGAGAATACATCTCGAATGAATTCAAAGACTTCTGTAGCAAATAAGGAATTCGAAGAGAACTCATAGCGCCTCATAACCCACAGAAAAATGGGGTTGTGGAGAGGAAGAATAGAAAGATCGTGGGTGATGCACAAACAATGTTGCATGATCAGGGCCTACCAATGCATTTATGGGCAGAATCATGCAACAATGTGATTATGTGAAAAATCGTTGTCCTCATAGAGTACCTGGCATGAGTACACCTGAAGAAGATTTTACTGGTAAGAAATCGGATGTTTCTCACTTTAAGATTTTTGGCTCATCTGTTTATGTGCACGTGACTAAGAACGCCAGGAAGAAGCTGGAGACGACTGCTAAAGTTGGAATATTTTTGGGTTACAGAGAAACACCCCATAATTATCGTGTGTATTTTCCAAACAGAATGACTGTGGTGCGACGAGAAATAAAATTCAATTAGGAGAAAGCCATGAAGTTGTCGCTTGAGAGGGAGCTAGACTTACATGCGGAGGAGGAACTTTTGGTTCCCAAAGATGAGTCTCTAGATGTGGATCAACCACAGGAGGAGGTTCATGAAGTGGAGGAGTCCACTCACCCAGAGCCAAACATCAGAACTAGCATAAGGCATACCACATAAGCTGAGATGCTGAAGCTTGATGCGGCACAAAATGTAGGAGTCCCTACACAGCGCAGATAGAGACAGTCTCCTGACCAATTCACTGGATACATGGCTCTCATGAGAAAATATATTGTGACTGAGCCTACTTCCTTTTAGGAAGCAGTCTAGGATCCCACATGGGTAGATGCAATGGTGGAGGAGTATGACTCCATTGTCAGAAACAGTGCTTGGGAAATCGTTCCAAGGCCGGTTGATAAATCATTGGTAGATTCAAGATGGATCTACAAGGTAAAGCAAGCTGCTGATGAGAGTGTTGAGAAATACAAGGCCAGATTTGTGGCCCGGGGCTTCTCATGGATTGAGGGGATTGATTATGAAGAAACCTTTGCACCTATCACAGGATATTATTCCATACAGACCATCCTCTCTCTCTCTCAGCATAGATGGGTTGGCACATTCATTAGATGGATGTGAAGACTACATTCCTTAATAGGATCATTGAGGAATAAGTGTACATTGAGCAACCTGAAGGATTTGAGATATTTAACGGCGAGTCGCATGTGTGCAGACTCAAAAGAGTGTTGTATGGGCTGAAGCAAGCACCCCATGCTTGGTACACTTGGATCGACAAATATCTCATTGGACTTGGCTTCACTAAGAGTGAGGCAGATGCAAACATATACCATATTGTGGTGGATGGTAAGATTTTAATTGTTGTTCTTTATGTTGATGATTTAATATTGACTGGTGATGAGCAGCCGATACACTCATGCAAGGAGGACCTTGCAAAGGAGTTTGAGATGAAGGATATGGGCCTCCTTCACTATTTCCTTGGATTGGAAATATGGAAGCAAGAAGGTGAAATTTTTGTGTCTCAAGTCAAGTATGCAAGGGAGATACTGGGTAAGTTTCACATGGAGGGCTGCAAACCCATGGATACTCCTCTTCTAGGAAACTGGAGGAAAGAGGACGCTACATCTAGAGAGGTAGTGGATGCTACTATCTATCGACAGTTAGTGGGTTGGCTAATGTATTTAGTAAATACAAGACTGGACATATGCTATGCGGTGAACCAACTTATTCAAGCAATGGTTAAGCCTACCAAGCTCTTTTGGAAGGTGGGAAAGCATGTCCTAAGATATCTCAGGGGCACATCTGAGTATGGCTTATGGTACAGACAACGAATGAGGTGAAGTTGCATGGCTTCACAGATGCAGATTTGGCGAGCAGCCCAACGGATAGAAAGAGCACACCAGGAGGGGTCTTCAGTATTGGATCTACAGATGTTTCTTGGTACAACAGGAAACAAAGATTCGTGGCACTTAGTTTAGCGGAAGTGGAATACATGGCAGCAAGTCAAGCTACATGTGAAGCTATCTAGATGAGAAAGATCCTGATTAGTTTGTTTGGTTCTCATTTAAATCCTACAGTGATTCATTGTGATAATTAGAGTTGCATTAAACTCTCAATTAATGTTGTGTTTCATGGTAGATCTAAGCATATAAATATCCTGTATCATCATATCAGATATTGCATGCAGCGAAAGATCATGTTGCTTCAATACATTCCTACGGAGGATCAGGATGCAGTATGCTGACGAAGGCGCTCACCAAGAGAAAATTTGAATACCATAGAGACAGGATCACGGTGGAGGATAATCCCTTTCTTCTTGAGAGGGAGTGTTGAGATTCAACATGATGATGATCCTAGTGAAAATTAAGCACCTACACTAGGTGGGGCCCGCAGGCTATTTTTAGGTGTTTGTCTATTTTTAGAATGTTGAGAAAATTCTATTTATAGCGGGAGTCTATTTTTAGAATGGTGAGCAAATTATATTTATAGATGAGATTCTATTTTTAGATGCATGTGTGAAGTCTATTTATAGCTCACATGTCTAAATATAGAATGCATGTCGATTATTATTATCTCGTAATAATAATTGGACAATAAATATTAATCCATTCTCTTGAAGCACTTGCTTTTAGTTAACTGAAGTGGAAAACCAGTTAGCTGAAGTAATTTCGAGTTCTAAGGTTGGTTGGTGGGACATGCAAGTCGACTTAGTTGTAACTGAGTGATTCAAAGTTGTAACAGAGTTGGATGTGTAGTTATGTGAGTTGTAAAGTAGTTTAGATCAGTTAAGTGAGTTAAACTCAGTTGTGTTAGTTGTAACTAAAGATACACTAGTGAGAGATCAATGAATTAAATATTAATTAATTCACATGGAGTGATCTCACATGCAACTGAAGATTTACTACTGTTAACTACATGCATGTCAGATCCAGTGGAGACCTAGTTGAGAGATAGGTGAAAGGGTCAGTTTGACTATATGTTGTGACATTAGTGAGTGCACTAATGCAACCACACATACATTGGAGATGCCAATTAGGATTTTGTAGTCAAGGCAAGGAATTATCTCATTCATTCAGGGATTGTGATCAGCAGGGATTGCACAGTGGAGGCAGGCTGTCTGGAGGCAGTAAATTGTGCAAGGGGTTTGCAAATTTTTGAAAGACAGTGTGAGACGATTGTATATTGTACTGAGAGATCTTGGATTAGAGTTTTGTATGAGATTGTTTCATGATCCATGATATATACATAATATATGATAGTGGGGTTTTTAGCTTTATGCTTTCTCGGTAAAAACATCTGTGTTAGGTGTGATTAATCTTTCTTCATGTGTTTGCAATTGGCGATCATGTTTTAAATTCCGCAAATATTTTAGTAGAAGGATTATGTATTTAATAGTGGCATATAATTGTTAGATCAAGAGAATCCAGGAAATACATAATTGTATTAAAATTTCTACAGATGACACCTAAGGTGATAAAGGATAAGGTCCTTTAATTACATTAACACCTTTTAATATGCCAAAAACCCATAAACAAAATTTAGGATAAAAGATAACCTCGACTATCATCCAAACCGGGCGAAGGTATAAGTTATCGTCATGTGACCAGGACGGTTGGCGGCTTTATCTGCAGTCCACTTCGGCGGTCATGGTCCTGCGCTGTCGGGTAACGTTGGCAAGTGATCAATGCTATCACCGACGGTTGCGGTTGGCTAGATTGTGCGGTTAGCTGGCAGTCTGATGCCACCGTTTACTCCGCGAAACCCCGACGAGTGGCTTAAGATGGCGGCTATCGTTGCGGTGACATTTTCTGCCGTGGTTAGCTCTGTTCACAAGGCTTTCCAAATTTCGACGTAGTTAATCCTTACGATCTAGCTGTTTTAAACATTACATTTTGTTTTTAATGTTTTATTACATGGCCGAAAGGTATTATACCATAGTTTATTGTGCCTTAGGTTCTAGTCTCAGGTTTAGATTTTATAACTTAGGACTTAGACTTTAGGCTTAGGTTTAAGCTACAAAAACTTAACCTTTTTGTGCTATTACTTAGTAATTTAGGATTTAGTCTTTAATAACATGACTAATCAGTAACATTTTTGCCTAAAAATAACACTTAGCATCTATCTTAGACTTACGATTATTTTTCCTTAGGTCTTTGCAATATTTTAGCACCTTACATTTTTCACCATGACTATGTCATTTTCGATGGTTTCGTGTCACAGTTCGACAAAGCTAACATGACAACACTTTGGACACCATATCCATGAAGAGAGACGACATTGGCGAATACTCTTGAAGTCACTAACGTTGATGACGAATCTGACGACGATCATGTGGATTTTGAAAATGAATTTTATTCCTGCACATAACAAGAATGTTGTATGTGACCATCTTGGTCATTTACTAATTTCGACACGATCCTTTTGATGACATGCATCAATGAACAATTGCTTAGACGACCTTCTTGGTCGATTTTCAATTTTGACACGATTATGCTAATGACACGAGTCTATGAACAATTGCTTATAATGGACCTTCTTGGTCAACGCAATTTCAACACAAACCTATTTTTTACAAAATTCAATGATTAATTACCTATAAGGACCATCTTGGTCGATTTGAAATTTCGACACAAACTACAGTATCCCATTTGGATCACACCTTCCCACAGAAACAACTTTTGGTTCTCTAAAAGTTTTTATTACAATCTTTCATTTGAAAAATAAATCTAGATCCTAGTTACAGACTCAACTAGATCTAAAATTAAAATTACAGACTCTTTTTAGACATAAGGCATATAGTCTGCCCAGTGCAATTTGGAAATCTTATTTTCTTCAATAGGCGAATTGGATGGCTCTTGTTTTGCTGATGACAATGCTTTTCCTATGGTAGAAGTGGACAGTTGCTCTTTACATGCCCTGACAGTTTGCAATGCTGACAAGTTCTCTCTTTGGAGTTTGTACTTGTTGCCTTTGAATTCCCTGAATGTTCTTCATCTTCAATGGATTCACTATTATATTGAAGTAAGGTTTTACCTGAACGCTTCTTCACTTGCAGTGTTTTATCATCTTCTTGTGGTTGGATTCTAGTAGCTCCAACTTTCTTGTTGTAGGCTCTCTGCTTCCAACAATGTTCTACACAATGCCATGAACTTACACAAAAAGTGCATGGATATATTCTTTTAACACTTTCTACAACCCAGTTTTGATAAAATAAATCACTTCCTGAATCACTGCTAGTAGGTTGTTGTTGTTTACATTTTTTTTCCTGCAGCTTCTTTGGCATAAGCTTAGGATGAAGAGACCAATATTGATCCGAGATGTGGCCAATCTTCTCGCAATAGTTACACTTCATTAGCCCATATCCTAATCCTTGATTCCTACGCCTTTCTTGCAAAGATATAGGTTGAAGTCTTCCTTGACTATGCTTACCAAGGCCTTCTCCTTCTTGATATCCCATATCCTTCATGAGTGACTGACCTTTTCTTTCGAAAATTCCACTTTGCTTCTTGCTGCAAAATTTACTTTGAGTATTAAACACTTTTTGGTGATACTAGAATGTTGGGAGTTTCCTCAGCAGGTGGGGAAAAGGTTCTGATGGCCTCTCTTGTTGATTTTGGAGTTGATGAGAGAGAAGAACTATCTTCATCCTCTTGATGAAGAGATAGGGTTTTCTTCTTTCCTTTAGTAGTTGAACTTTCTACTATAGGATTGTTTCCCCTTTTTTTCTTTCGCAAGACTTCTATTTCTAACTGCAATTGTTGCTTGTCACTTTCCAGAGCTTGCACCATCCTTCGTAGAGTAGTGTTTTCCTGCTGAAACTGTTGATTGAAATCCTCGAGTTCTTTCAACCGAACTTGTTGTCTTGAGTTCTTGCCCATTTCTGTACCTAAAAAAGAGCTAGGATGCTCTGATACCAAAAATGATCTGAATGCAGAAAACAAGATCTTCCTAACTCTTGACAAAAATTGAATGGGTAAGAGGAAATTAACTGAACTTTTATAATCAGTGATATGTATGTTCTTTAAAATGATTAAAGTGGAGTTATTGAAAGAATTCAATGTTAATTTTAATGTATATGATCAAAACATAACATCAAAATAACATCAAGACAGAAAAATACTGCAACTTTGTGACGGATTTCGTCCCTCCTGGACTACGTCTCCAGGTCTGCTTCAATTGTGTGTGTCCGTTTAATTTGAAAAGTTGAGAGAAATGGTTACATGGAATTGTCAGTTGATCAATGCATATAAGCACTACTGAACAATGTGGAAGACAAAACTCTCTAAATTGGATTTTCAATGGCTGAATCTGTTCTTGAAAAGGCCCAAGGATGGCCAAGAAAACTGGAGAAAGTCAG
Organism: Pinus albicaulis; assembly: GCA_034641835.2. NCBI lineage: Eukaryota > Viridiplantae > Streptophyta > Pinopsida > Pinales > Pinaceae > Pinus > Pinus albicaulis. The sequence goes on along the minus strand of JAXQQM020081418.1, from coordinate 166,972 downwards.
GACACACAAACTTGTTATATGAAATAAATGGACCTCCTGCTTGTAGTTGAACTGAGCTTGAATCTTTTACCTTGAACTTTTTGCCCTGCAATGATCTTTAAAACAAAAATATTACAAGAATGGTGACCTCCACCTTCACAAAAACTTGACAAAGAACTCACTACAATGCAATTTGAAACACTTCTTGAATGCTCCTTGAATGCGCTCCTCTTCCTTCAACTCTTGACTCTCCACACTCTTACCCACTCAAAACATCTTTGTTCTTTTAAATAAGATGAGGGAAAATTGATAGTAAAGCTATCCTTTCCTCATTTCGATCTTCATTCATCGAAATTAAAGGTTCATTAGGTTTTATTTTAATGTCATATTTAGTTAAGAATTTAATGAATAATATCCTTTTAAAACATATTTTAGACCTTGCACAGATCTTGATGGCTTCCTCGAGATCATCGAAGCCAAAATTGGATATAGGTTGAGCATTTTAAGTTTGTTGACCTCGGGCTATATGACACCTAAGGTGATAAAGGATAAGGTCCTTTAATTACATTATCTCCTTTTGATATGCCAAAAACCCATAAACAAACTTTAGTATAAAATTTAACCTCGATTGTCATCCAAACCGGGCGGAGGTATAAGTTGTCAGCATGTGACCAGGACGGTTGGCGACTTTCTCTACAGTCCACTCTGGCAGTCACGGTCTTGCGTTGTCAGATAACGTTGCCATGTGATCAGTGTTATCATCGGCGATTGCGATTGGCTAGACTGTATGGTTAGCTGGCAATCTGATGCCACCATTTACTCCGCGTTCACATGAAACCCTGACGGATGGCTTGACCTGGCGGCTACCGTTGCAGTGACATTTTCCGCCGTGGTTAGCTCTATTGACAAGGCTTTCCAAACTCCGACGCAGTTAATCCTTACAATTTAGCTATTTTAAACATCACATTTTATTTGTAATGTTTTATTACATGGACAAAAGGTATTATACCATAGTTTATTGTGCCTTAGGTTCTAGTCTTAGGTTTAGAGTTTAGAACTTAGGACTTAGACTTTAGGCTTAGGTTTAAGCTATAAAAGCTTAACCTTTTTGTGCTATTACTTAGGAATTTCGGATTTAGTCTTTAATAACATGACTAATCACTAATATTTTTTCCTAAAACTAACACTTAGCATCTATCTTAGACTTATAGTGCTAACACTTAGACTTAAGATTATTTTTCCTTTGGTGTTTACAATATTTTAGCACATTACATTTTTCACCATCAATATGTCATTTTCGATGGTTTCACGTCACAGGTCGACAAAGCTAACATGACAACACTTTGGACACCATATCCATGAAGAGCGACGACATTGACGAATATTTTTGAAGTCACTAACGTTGATGACGAATCTGACGATGATCATGTGGATTTTGAAAATGAACTGTATTCCTGCACATAACAGGAATGTTGTATGTGACCATCTTGGTCGTTTACTCATTTAGACACTACACTTTCAATGACATGTGTCGATGAACAATTGCTTATAAGACTTTCTTGGTTGATATGCAATTTCAACACGATTCTGCTGATGACATGAGTTGATGACCAATTGCTTATAATGGACCTTCTTGGTCATCACAATTTCAACACAAGCCTGTTGTTTAGAAAAGTCGATAATTAATTACTTACAAGGACCATCTTGGTCGTTTTGCAATTTCGACACAAACTACAGAATCCCATTTGATCACACATCAAGGTGGGGGATGAAAGAAGTTATAGCACAACTAGGGTTTATCCAGTCACTTTTCAGAGGGGGTCGGAGAACCTGTGACTTCCAAAATGAGACAGAGCACTAGAAGCCACACCATTCATATGGAGAAGATATCTCGCCATTGAAATTAATGAGAAATGAGGGGGCTTATAAGAAGAATTGTATTTTTAAATTCCAATGGTGTTGTTTAGATAGAGGGAGAGATGGAAAATTTGAATAGGGAAAATCAAATTTCATTTAGGAAAGAGCAACGAAGATGCGAAGATGGGTGAATTCGGTGAGGCGTCTTTGAATTCTTGACTTGGCGTTGTCAATTTCCAAAGTGCGTAGACTTCCCAGAAGATCTCAGGAACCACACACACAAATTTTTCCAGAACATCACATCCGTGTACACTACCCTCAACATCATCACATCCGTTACTAAATGTTTTTTTCAAGAATTCGTGAGGAGTGAATCGAGTCCATCCATGGTGTGACAGAGGGATGGGATTCTATTTTTGAAAGAAGCTAGCAAGACCAAACTAAATAAGCTAACTTCAAACCTCACATATTCATTCTTTTCATGATTATTCCGCAAGAAATTGTCTACCAAGGAGTCAAATTTTTCCAATTTGTTTGGACGAATAAAAATAACTTAAATATGGCAATTTTTTTTATTTTTTATTTTTTATTTTTTATTTTTATTTTTTAAATTTAGGACTGCTTAAATCCTATTTTTTTATAGTAGAAATTCATTCAGGATGATCAAAAACTTTTGGAGCATCCAAAATCTTGAAGCTTAATATCTATAACCATTTTTTCAAAAATTTCAGCCAAATTTCATCAAAATTCTACCATAATTTTCATAATTTTCGAGAAGAAATTTACACCTTATTAGACTACGCTATTCCACAACATGTACTTGCGCAATATCCATGCGCCAACTTAGCTTATATAGACCAATTCAAGTTTAAACCCTCAAGGTGACTACGAAGCTAGCGTCGACAACATAACTTTCAATGGTTTAAGTTTTCACGAGTGATCCAAACTTGAGTGATACAATTGAGAGTAGAAAGGGCATTGTCCCCATTTATTAATATAAAGAGACAAATATGAAATAATTTTTCATTTTTTTTTTTTAACGTGGGGCCTTCAAAATGCCTAGGTCAACATTGGGATTTTTTGAAAATTTTCCCTTTTAAACATTGGGCCTAATGCGTATGGTCAACATTGGGAATTTTCCATTTAATTCAATTGTGTCTTCATTCTCAATTCTCTATGGAAAGTCACTAACACTATGACATAATCTCTATTTTTTAGTTTTCCTTCTTAGAATAGTTTATATCTCTAGCCAAGTGACTAACATGACATAATCCTTTTTTTAATTTTTTTCCCTTTTACAATCTACTGGGTTCACTAGGAGGGGATATATGAAGTAATTCCCCATTCATAATATATGATCAATTATGTAGTATATGCAAGTGGTGCATTTCACACAATTTAATACTTATTTTATCACACATTAAAAATATTTTGTGTAATTTACTAGGTTTTTTTTCCTACCATAAATTTTTGGTGTAATTATTGTGTTCAAATGAGTTTTTAAGGAGTAAAATCAAGTTGATTTGGTGTCACCATTATAGAAGAGTCTTGTTAATTTTATATGTTAAAGATTTAGTTATAATTTTATATGATGGATTGAGAAAAATTACTAGTTTTCATCTTTTTATCTACTCATTCAAGATATCATTAACATTTTTTATAATGTAATTAATGAGATTGTGATATAAAAACTTAAAAGTTTCAAGCTTTGAAGAAAATCATCTTTAAAAATAGTTCAAAACTAGACATTAACTTATCCTCTTTCTATAACATGTGAAACCCACCTGATCCCTTGATCTATAAACTTTACATTGATTAACTTCCATGTGTACTCATTGCCTCATATCTTATTAGAGTAACCGTGTCATTTTAAAAAATAAAATCTTTTATTCTAATTAAACTCAAAACCTTGTAAAGAAATTTTGCACTTCATCTATAGACCTTATCGCTATGTGCTCATATAATGATATTACCACGAACTAAATTATCATCCCATTCCATCATTATTAATTTCCTTACCCAACACATCCAACACACTTTTAGAGAAAAAACAAAAAGTGTCTAAAATCTAATTTTAATTTTAAAGGAATTAAATATCTGGATAGAAAAAAATCCAAACATATAATACCAACCAACAAAACTTCATCTTCATGCATGCCTTCATTAGATAGATACATAACATAACTTATAAAGGAGTAGCCACTCCAAAAACAATGCAATAAAATGACAACCAACCAAAAAAAAAAACCTTCATTTTAAATCTCAATACAAAATTCAATTAATTTGAATTTTTCAAAACCATAATTATTGATGATAATTCAAAATAATTTGATTTTTTTTTTTTCAAAAAAGCATTATCTAACTTAATGTCTTACAAAATTACCATTCATGAAATGCCGCATCAAGTAAAAGATCATATAAATATTATTTCAAGTTAATTGGTAAACTAGATTGATTTTGTAATATTTTCCTTAAACTTTTTTCCTTTAACGCTTTATCTTGCTACGACAACGAGAGTTAATGATTTTATACTAATTTGAGCTAGCATGTTTTCCTGTAGCGACGAGGGACTCTAGTTTTCACCTTAGCGGTAAATGGCGTTTAACTACATATTAGTCATCATGTTTTCATGAGATATTACAAGTTTTAATAAACTATTGCATTATCCTTATGTATTAAAATTATTATTTTATTATTACTATTATTATTTTTTAAATAAATTATTGCATTATTATTATTTATTAAAATTATTATTAGTACTTGCTCATTTATTAAAATGAGCCGACGGAACACCGAAGGCGTGTCGTCCCGTCGTCTCGAGCGATTGGACAGCAGCACAGACGAGAAGGAGCTGACGCATGGGAAGGAGCTGAGAGCAGCAGGGTGGGAGCAACCGCCAAGTGTCAAATTTTGAGAGGGTAGAAGGGTGATAGGTGGAGCACAGGGATTGGCTGGGATGAACAGTGTTTCCCAGTCAATCTCATAAAAGGAACACCTTCGGTGTAATTATTATTTTATTATATTTTGGTTTATATTTTTTATGATAAGCCATAAAAGAAAAGAAATAGGTCTTAGTGACATGGACAAACCCTATATCCTAAAGGAGTGTTTGGTTTAAGAATTTTGATTATCTTAACAAAATTTTGAGGGGTGGAAAATGGATTCACAAAGGGAATGAACTATAGAAGAAAATTTAGCACTGAAAGTATGGTTACAATCTCTTGTTGGAACAAAAAATTTGCAATCATAATTATTCTTAGGGATTGTCCATCTAGAATTTAGCCAACAATAGAAAAGTCATTATTTAGAATCACAATTGTGGGAAATATATAATGGTCTCTGAGCTCTCTTTTGGGAAGACTCTTAAAATCAACTCTGAAAATTATCCAATCTTGAACCACTCAAACACGTCAAAATTATTATGCATGCTCAAGGGAAACACACAATTGTTGATTATTAGCAAACCACATCTCACTCATCTGAAATTAGGACCTAATTAGCTCCTAATCTCTAGCCTCCAATCCAAAAACCTCAGATTGGAATGAGTTTTGGTCATCCTCAAAACATAGACGCATAGTCATCTTATCGGAGCAAGACAAAATCTAATGGGGCTACACTCCCAAAGGCTCCTTCAGAGTAAAGGAAGATTATTTCATTGCGGTTGGGTACAACAATCTACCTCGACAGAATATTTGGAAGAAGGTTTGGAGTTAAACACTTGTTGGAATATTGAAAATTCCAAAACAATAAATGGAGAATAAAACTTCCCTCTTCAACACAGAGAAAATATTAAAATTTCACTCAAAGGAGACAGAGTTCAACACTGAAAAAATTCTATTTCATTCACTGTAAAAATCTATTACAATAAAAAAAACTTCTTCCTCTAAGAGGGATTACAAAATGCTGGACTGTTACAAGACACAGTGCCAAACAAAACTCTTCTCTGTCTCACACAGAAAATACTCTGTTCACTCTTCAAAAAAAATAAACGCACTGTTGTGCAACTCAAACTTTTACACTCTGCTGTGTGTAAAAACTTAATTTTCAACTCTCTCTCTTTTTTAATACAATAGCCTACGGGCTCTTTTTAAAACTTTCCAGAACATAACTATTAAAAATGAAACACTACTTATAAAAACATTTATAATATATATATATTACAATGCATATATATTAACCTTAAAAAAAAACTTTGCCGTGACATTTAACGAAACATGTTTTAAAAAAAAAAACTTTTACCCAAGGTTTAAAAAAAAACTTTATGTAATTTTTTTTATGGACTTCAAACTGCACAGTAAGCTCCTTTGTATATTTTATCGCGTAACAAAATGGGATGCTGACGTAAGCCCAAAGTGTTATGCGTAAACTCTTATGCAAAATGATTAAAGGTTTTTCGGGTCCGACTTTCAGGTTTTCAGATTCCCTTTAAATTCATGCGATCCAATATTAATGCTCCACGTGGCCTTTTCAATCAATAAAAAAAACTGGCGGTAAACTCCTCCGGTGTTTGGTGAAAGCTTTAAGGCTGGTGGGTGAATCATTAAGTGTAGAGGAGACTGGTTGCGTGAAGATCGAATGTGGATATTTGTTGCTGCTGCTGTTGTCCTTCGAATTTCCATCAGCAATTAAACTTGCTATCTTGCCAATCCCATCTGCGTTGAAGTTTGTTGTCCTGCTGCTATGTGCAGCAGTTGGAATTAAATTCCAACAACACTGTCACTAAAAGTCTCGCTATTCCTTTTTCTCCTTACAAATAAGAAAATTTTAACATGGGATAAAATTCAAAGAAGAGCCTTTGAGAAATTTGGATTGGATCATTATATTTTTTCATCCATCTTGATGCTTTCAGAGTGGAAAAAGTGGAGGAATGATCTCACGTGACCATTTTTACCAATGAGACTCAGTGTGGCAAATCATGGTTTGAAACCTTCCGGGAGCATTTTGAGGCATAAAATGATCTTTATGGGGGTAAAAATTTATTTCTTTGGTGAAAATTTATTTCGTATTCTACACATAGAGACCTTTACCACAGTGCAATAATCTCCTCAATCGGAGTTTGTATTCAAATGTTATGCCACTTAGAAGTTGGCCTTCCTATTTTCACCACCATAATTTGAGAGGATACCACGTTGGCCCTCATTATTCATGGAAAATGGGTTAGGCACATGATTGTGATGAGAAATACTCTATAGGATTCCATATTTAACTCTCGTTAAGAGTTTCGGTATTCAAACCTAACCATTAATAGGCTATTAGGTTATGTTATAACCATGTCACTCAGAGGAAAAGGGGTTTCATTCTTTTCGAGCACATTTGTTCCATAGATGACCGAAAATAGTAAATAGGTATAGGAGATAAAGCACACAAAGAAGATTTGTGCACTATATTATCCCATGGGCCATAGCCCATACTTTTTTATACTCATAACCATTTTCTATTTAGAGAAAGAGAGCAAAGTGACCTCCGTTCCAACTAGGTTTTCTTCCAAAATGGTTTCCTAGGTCATATAATGTGTCAAATCGTGGTTTGTGAGATTTTATTTCATTATTATCTATTTTTTTCATAATTTTAATTTTCATGCACACATAATTAACAATAATCTACATATATATAAATCTAAAGAGAAATAAAACCCTAATTGTGTAGATTTCAAACTTTTAAATATAGTTTTATCAGATTTATTGTGATAAGTTGTCTAGTGGAATATCTATGCCAATTTATGGATCATATTAGTATTATAGAAGGATTCTTTGGGTATATTGTGGATATTTGTAGGGGATCTATATTGTCTGAACCAAAAGTCTTAAAACCTTAGTCATGGTCGACGAATTTGTGAATAACACTCCTAATACTGCAGAGGAGAGGTTTTTGCAGCTAGAAGCACAAGTCATGAATATAAACCATGATGTAAATATTCTCATGTCATCCCTAAGAAATAAGCTTGGGATACTTGGAGAAGATGGGGGTTCTAATGTAGAGGATAAATTAGAGGGGATATCAAGACATTGGGAAGTAAAAGAGAACCAATAGAAGAAAGCACCCAAAAAATATCAAGCCAGTTTGAGTGTCATGAATCATTCACAGTCCCAATTCAAAATGGAAGCGAACATCAATATCAAGGTATGCCAAGGTGAGATTGATGCTCTGAAGATAAATCAAAAGTTGCAACAATTAGAAGTGTATTTTAATGTCCACCATATTGAGGAAAAACATAAGATTTCATTTGTGTGGTTGAAATTAGAGGGCCATGCCATGAATTGGTGGGAAAGCCACACAAAGACCTCGAGGTTGGATGAAAATCCTCTAGCGACTTAGTGGGAGGACTTCAAAATCCTCATAAAGTCACACTTTTACCCTATTGATTTTATAGAGGGCCAGTGGATCGAGTGGCACTACTTCAGGCAAAAGACATGGAAAAGTGTACAAGAGTACACCACAGAGTCATAGTGATAGTCATAATGTTGGGTATCTCCCTAAAGAATCCAGATGTAATCATTAAGTATTTGGGGGGGTCTACATAGTCATCTGCAAAAGCAAGTGATGCTATGCAAGTCCATATTGGTGGACGAGGCTTGTGTATAGGTACAATATTTGGAGAAGATAGGAGTGAAGAAAGAGAAATCAAGTGGATCAAAGGAGAAAGAGCAACATGACACTTCTAAGGAGGGGAATAAAAAGTGGAAAGGAGGAAAAGATAAAAGGCGATAGCCACAACACACTAGTGCAAATATCCCATCAACCATTGCAACATTAATGGCGATACAGAGGAGAAGTTTTAGAAGTTTCATCTAGAGCTTAAATCAAAGAACGAAAAGAAAGACAATAAGAAGAAGAATTGCATAGCCACGAATTCGAGAAACCATGTTGAAAGCAACTTGAATGTCTTTAAATATACTAAAAGTCATGAAATGTAAAACAAAAGTTTTACCCGTGAAAACTTCATGATGGGTATAGGCTTATCTAGATTATTAATTGTTGTTGTAATTAATTAATGTTAATGATTTATTTTTCAGCTAATTATTTTAATTTTTAGTTAGTTTAATTCACTATGTAATGGTCAATGTTAATATTAGGAATTTGTTATTTAGGCTAATTGTTGGTTTTTTCCCAATATTCAATTAGTTTTTTATTCATATTTCATTCTTTTTTATTTAGATATCTATAACTCACCTTAATGATATTATTAGTAGGTTGTTTGTTTTTCATCATGATACTATGGATGGGTTTCAATTATGTTGTTGTTAGAACTATTAATAAGGTAGTTATGCCTAATTTAATATAGAATGACATTATGTCATTAATTGAGTTATGGATGTTTTTATCTTGGAAACTTTTACCTTTTAAATCATGAGAGTGTAATTTAATTGTTTTATCTTTAGGCTCTTTTCTAGTCAATTGTACCTAAAATTTGAATGGAAATTTATTGGGATTACAAGTTTGATATATGTAATTTGTGCAATCTAAATGTCCATAAATTTTAAAGACCAAAAATTACAATATTGTTAAAAATTATATCACTTGATTTTGACCAAAAACAAAAAACTTACAACAATTATTATCTTTTTAAAATTAATACTTAAAATACTCAATCTCATAACTATACTAAATTTATACATGATAAGAAAACATGAATAAAACTAACTTTACTTTAAATTTTTTTTGTACATCTTATATTTTAATTCATAAATCAAACTTAATTACAGCTTTTATGTTTAAAATTTACCATATTTCTAAACATTCTCTTGAAAATCTTAAATAAATATTAATATTCCAAATCATACTCAATTTTCTATATAATTCGTCAACATTAAAAGAATTCTAATATATCGGTTTCAAACTCTTCATTATGGTGTGTGTTTTTTTTTCTTAAGAGTTGACTCTCCTAACTTGGCTTCTCTCATTTTCAGGTGAGGATAATGAGGGAAAAAGTCCTTCAATTCAAGGTGCAACTGACAAGAAAAGATCAAGATCTATATCCACATGACTAAAACACTTAGGCTTTCCAAAGTCTTCATCACGCACCTTTAGAAAAAATATATATAACACTAGTCATTTTTTTACTTTTCTGCCAATGTGTTATACAAATGTGAGGGGAAGTGTGTGCCTTGAATGTTAGCAATTTTTTTAATGTGAATACACCAAAAATGTTTTGTTTAAATATTATTTGGGGTTTTATAATTGTTTTGTAATTTTTTTGGATTGAAATGTGAGCTTTTGTCAATATGTTCCCTTGGTTTCAGAAACGGAAATGTTGAATGGAAACGAAAACTTATTTTTTTCCACATAGATATAAAGTTTGATTTCACTTACTTTGCCTAACAAGGTATTTTTGCCACCAACATGCTAATCTACTAAGCAACGAAGAATAATACACCATCATTTTGGGTACATCACAACGTTTTTCAAATCACAAAATATTAATCAGCCCACAGTACATCTGCTCGAACCACAAGCGTCTGCGGGACATGTATTTAGGCGCATGTCTTGACAGCTCGACAGAGTAATTGTCTAATTTCAAATTGAATCTAGAAGCATTAATTTGGTCCTCTGCGAGAAGTAGTTGAATGTTTCCTTAGGATATTTTCTCGAAGTTGTGCTATATCAGTTTCACCAAAATGGTCTTCCGGTATATAGTAACCGGTTACGGGGTCGGGCATCCAGGACCTCGGTCTATAACCTGCAGCAGCAGGTTTATCATCGCATTGTCTTGGATCCGCCCGAATTGATCCCGCGGACAATCCTACTTTGCCTGCTACGACGCTGTATTCACGCCTGCAACGGAAACAAAGGAAAGGTAATCAATGACGCCAGTGCTGAATTAGAATTTATTTCCCAAACTTAAACTGAATTTAGAAGTTGAGTTTATATCATAATCATGGTGTGATATGCATTTTAGTGGCGCTGTAAAGAAAGCTTACGTGGTCTAAATCGCCGGATCTGATCGCAAACCGAATCGAGAGAGAGCACCGGCAGCCACAATCTTCATTTGGAGAAGAGATCTCGCCATTGAAAATAATGAGAAATGAGAGAGCTACCAATAAGTGTATCGCCAAATCCACCTGGTGATGTATAGAATGGAGGGAGAGATGGAGCATTTAAATAGGGCAAATCAAGATCGTTTACGAAAGAACAAAGAAGATGCGAAGATGGGCGAATTGGGTGAGGCGTCTATGAATTCTTGACTTGGCGTTGTCAAATCCCATAGCGCGTAGACTGCCGAGAAGGTCTTAGGAACCGCGCACGTTTTTGCCGAGAACATCACATCCGTCTCCACCGCCCCTCAACATCACATCCGTATCCATCCGAACTTTTTTTTTCTAAAAGATCACGAGGAGTGAATCGTGTCCATCCATGGTGTGTCGATGGAGGGATGGGATTCTACTTTTGGAAGGATGGCAAATTTGTTTGTACTGTCAAAAATGTTCGAATTTGGTAAAAGATGTTTGAAAAAGGGTCAATACTAGTGTTTTGATGGAGAAAATAGGTTAACACTATTAAAAATTTCCAAGTTGGATAACTATAACTTCGATTTACAATAATTCAACAAAATTTGATCAAAATCTAACTCAAATTTCTCTAAAAACAAGTTTGAAAGTACAGCGCGAAGGTTCCAGGACAAAAGTAGCTAACCTAACTTCAAACTTCACATGTTCTAAATTTTTTATGACTATTCCACACCATTTAATAGAACTTATCACCGGAAGCATCCTCGAGCGAACCGACGACCCTGACTAAACCCTAGGGGTGACTACCCAGCAGGAGCCGACAACATAACTTTCAACTGTTCAAGTTTTCACCGGTGACGCAAACACGGGTGATGCAATTGAGAGTTGAAAGGGCATTGTTCCCATTCATTAATTTAAAGAGACAAATATTGAATCAATTTTCATTTTTTTTAAACGTGGGGACCTTCGAAATGGCTGGATCAGGAATTTGTGAGTTCAATTGTGCCTTCATTCCCAAATCTCTCTATAGCCAACTCACTAACACCACGACAAAATTGTTTTTCGCAATTGCTTAATCTTGGGTTCACTAGGGAGGGGATAGATGAAGTAACTTCCTATTTATATTATATGATAAATTTAGTTTTTACAACCTAATACTCTTTTTATAACACATTTTGTGTGATATATTCGTGTTTATTTTCTTATCATGAATTCTCTATATGATTATGGTTTTCTATAAGAAAAACTAAATCTAAATTGATTTAGTGTGACAATTAGAAAAGAGTCTTTCTAACTTTATAAGTTAAAGGTTTGGTTATAATTATGCTAAGGTTTTTTTTGGAAGAAATCCTTTAGGCAGTCACTTTGTACCTTTTTATACCATTCAATTGATTGTTAAATGATTGAAAGAATTTTGGTCGTTAGATTCATAATTTCATCTATATCAAATGGATAACAAAGGAACTAGAAATGGGTAGTTAAACTTCCCTCATCATACCGCAACCCAACCCTTCATCATCACAAAGCGCACTGACCTCCTCATCACCAACTACTCAAAATTCATTATCACATACCTCTAATGCTTCCAAAGGCCAGTCAACCCACACTGCATCCACTTCTGCCATCATTTCTGGTGCAATACCTACATCCACGGTAATGGCTATTGATACTGAGGCATACGTTAACTCGGGTACGGTACAAGTAATCGAGGTTAATTCATCTACGATAGAACCGGGGACCTTTTTAAATATACTCATTCATAATGATCTACCCCTTCCTGAAAATATGCCTAGCGAGACTTCTCTTAGTCCATTTCAACAATCTATGTTGGCATTTCAACCATTCCTACCCACTCACCTACCTTCCACTAGTTTTCATACCACTGAACCTCCAACCATTACGCTAAGTCAACCTAACTCTCCACAAGATCAATCTGACCATTCCATTGCTAGTGGTCAGCCACTCAGAGAGAGAAATCCTCACCTTGAGATGACGAGCAGTGTAGATCTTCAGAGTTGGGGACCCGACCAGATTTTTTGTTTCATACAGGCATTAGCTCAACAAGCAGAGTCCCTTCACACTGACCTTCTTCTGAGGTATGAGCAGCAACATCAACAAATTACAACGCTCACTGAAAAGCGTAATTAGTTACAACATGAAAGAGATACCCTTCAACAACAAATCGACCAGATCACTCAGAATTTCCAGGAGCTTTGGCCAACCATCACTAGTGTAACTGAAGCCACCCCCGTGGATATGTGGGCTTTCCCGGTAGTCGAACGCTCCAATCACATTAAGACAACATGCACGAATCTAGGCAGTGCAAACCAGGAGCTCCGGCAAGCCCTGTCAACCAGGCCAACAATAGAAGATCCTTCTACAGTATATGCATAGAAGATAACACAAAGGTAGGAGCAGATGAGCCAGCTTAAGGAGACACTTGGGAGAATTGTTACGAAAGCATACACTTTGCTTGAGAAAATCCATGAATGCTCGAATTTGCTAACAATGAAGGCGCAACCTGTTTCAGAACAGCTACAAAAAATATTCATTGAGATTAAAGGAACACCTGATCGAGCCAACCGCGGACAACTATACGATCAGGGCGATGCACTGCAGCTACAAATACAAGCAATTGAAAAGAATTCAGCAAAGACAAAGCAACTCCTTAGGGATCTTAGGCAGCCAGTTAAACATAAAGGCGAGACAATACAACAATTGGTTTCCAAAGCAGATCCCAAGCTCAGTGCAAAATTTACTGACCTACCACAGCCAATTGATGCCACGCACACTGAAAAAGTGGCAAGTGAAACTGACTCATTGATGAAAACATAGCAAGAGGAAATCAGTGACTTCATGGAGCACAGAATAGAAGCTATGCAAAACGTTCCAAATTTGGCACCTTTGTTAGAAGATGGGGAACCAAAGTAAATGGAGCAAAAAAGGGAGGCAGCCAAACAAGACCAGTCTAAGACAACAACTGATAGTCAAATACAGACCGTAACATCGGGAGAAAATTGACTCGGGACGAGTCAATATCTTATGGTCAAGGCCTGTTGGGGCCTTTGTTTTGGGTAAACCGTTTTTGAGTTGCGGAAAACCAGTTACGAGAAGATCGAGTGGTGAAGAACTGTTATGAAAGAAAGGGAGTCGTTGCAGGTTGCGGAGAAGGGGTAGACAAGTGACAGAGTGTAAACAAGCATGTTACACAGTAATTTGTCACCGTCCCTGCAATTCTCATCTCGCCCATTGGAGGGTCGTTTCTGTGACCAATAAGCAGTGTCATGCCTTGCAAATACCATCATTGCATCCCTTTCCATGAGGACAACATTTCTTCTGTTGATCATTTCCTGAGCAGACCCCTAAAAACACTTTTTTTTGCCTTGGCGTTGGTAGCCCGTTATGTACTCACGCCAATGGGGGAAAATTAACACTAAGCCCGTGCCAATTGGTGCTCTGTCCTAGTTAAGCACCCGCGCCAATCTGCTTTTGGAAATTTTTTTAAAAAAGAGGCGAAGTTTCGATTACAACAACTTTGTGGATGAGTCATCAAGAGTGGTTTCGCCTGAATAACCATGGCCTTCCTCCTTTGGCCTCTTGGTTCCACCTTATGTGGAACCTCCCAAGGGATAAGGCCTCCCTTCCACTATTATAGGGATCCCAACTCCCCTTCCTCCTTCTATAAAAGCTTTCCCATTTCCATTTGCAAGCTAGTTCCAAAGAGTGGCAGAATTTCTAAGTTCCCAAGAGCTTTCATGCTGTAAGAGCCCTCATTCTTCCCTTAAGGCTGACTCAAGCAAGGATACTATCGTCGAGAGACTCTAAGAGAGGCTTGTCCCATCCATGACAGGCTTTTTTGAGACATGTTGTGCTGACGACCCGCTGAAGGAGAGTGCTGCGTCGAAGCTATGGTTGTATTCTTATTTTTTGCTCTTTAATGATAAGTGACTATCGGTTATGGTTCCACTCTTGTTCTTGATCATGTTCATGAGTTATATCCTCTTCGACTGATATATAGTTGTGTGCATTGGATTTTATGCTTGCGTTTGTGTTGTTTCTTGCATGTGCAAGTGTCTGATCACAGAGATCGTGAGGGCTGTGATCTGCGAGGGCGAAGGAACGGGAGCACCACCTCTTCTACAAACAATAGCGTCGGATTCCAGGTAAGCCTTCCTCACAAGTCAATTTATTTACAATTAGGAACCTGCACTGTAGCGTGTTTGATTGTTGCAAGACCCGATCTGGGCTAGTAGGGATCACCTCTGTCCACATAGGGGATTTACCTCCTCAAAAATTTGGCGAATCTGCTGGGGACTCAGCTTGTTGTTTGTTTTGTAAGCTACAGATGGAGCCTGAAGTGCAGCCAGATAGCCTTCGAAACGCTTTTTCTCTACATTGCAGAGTAGATCAACGATGCTTCAGTCAATCTCCGGTTTAGTTTACGGACTGAACAACTTGGAGTGTTGTCTTGTCTTTTCAGCTGATTCTTGATCCTCCTTGCTTGATTGGCTCTTTTGGCTGGTTCTTTTTGTGTTTGGATTTTGGTTTAGCCCCAGAGGATCAGATCTGACCTCTGCTTTTCCGAATTTTCACCTTTTCATAGTTGGCTTGATTGGCCCTGACAGTCGCGCCAATTGGCGCAGTTTGCCAGTTCATCACTCGCGCCATCCCCTGTCTGGCACGGATTACAGCCAGACAGTCACACCATATTCTGTAGGTGCTAGGGTTTACCCTTGTTTGGAAGCTTCTTTTGGTTACTACTTTTCTTCTGGGTTTGTTTTGGATTCTGCTTGAAGTGGTGAGTCTGGTCTTGGTTGGGAGAAATTCTTTGGTTTTTCATTTTCAGGCGTTGGCGCTTGTTTTCAGTTAGCAACCCACGCCAATTGGCCATTAATGCTATTTGTCAGTGTGCAAGTCACGCCAGTTGGCGCTACTTTTCAATGTACAAGTCGAGCCAATTTCAGGGTGTATTGAAAATTGAGTTTTTTTCCCTAAATCCTTCACCAGTGTGTCTTTCCCTTCCGGTTTTTCACTGTATGAGCATAGATTACATTGCTCATTATTTGGAATGTCTTCTTTCCATGATTGTTTGATGTAAAATGGAATGAATGCCTTGTTTTGATCTCTTGCTTTAGAAGTCCTCTTTGTGTTTGACCTCATATGTCTTGTTTCCTTTTGAGGGATTTCGTTACAAAGTGTTTAAAACAACGATTGCATTCTTAGTGTTTGTTTACATCTCTTTTGCATTCATCCTTCATTAAGGAGATTTGCATTCTTTTAGTTTTCGTCTCATAGTTTGCTTTTCGTTAAAATGCATTAGATCACATTGCATTGAAAAGTATTTTTCGAGGTCCATCATTGAACTTAGATTACATTGTTTAATGATTGAAAACTAAAAATCGCTTTGAGTGCATTCTCTTTCGTTGAAAGCATGCATTAAGTAGATTCTCATTTCATCGAAAAATGCATTGAGTGCATTCTTATAATTTGAAAAGGAAAAAGGAAATTGTGCATAGATTACAATTGCATAGTTTTCGGAAAAAGAATTTTGCATAGATTACATTGCATAATTCGCTTCGTTGAATGTTTTAGAATACTTTTGGATAGTGAAAGTCATCTAGTTTGGAAAAGTTTCGTTTTCAGTTTTGCTGTTTGTTGCATCGTTGTTTGAAGCTCTTCCCTTAACTAGATAGCATTCATTGAATTGAAAAGTTTTCTTTTCTCATGTAGCTGCATACAGGAGATTGTCATATGACATACGGTAGGGCCTTGAAACTGAAACATAATTGAAGATCAACCATAAAATTTACTCAATTTACCTAAGGAAGCATTGAAACATTAACGAAACATTTAGAGGTCTAGGTTAGAGACGTGTTCCGGTGTCGTTAAACCTAGTAGCTGTCGTTCGCCTCTTGGCTTTAGACAGCGCTAGTACGGACTTGTGCTCCCCGTACCGTCGCGTATATAAAGGGAGACCCCAATAGGTTTCAATCCTTTATCCATAGGAAGCCGAGTCTGCCGCCCTATACCCGTGATACACCGAACACAGCATTCGGGGAGATTGCCTGCACGTACGTTAAGTCCTTGGTTGATTTCTCTTTCATTTTGAAACCAAGGTGTATATTGTAGTTCACGGTTATTTGGTACACCCTTTGCCTAGCATTCCTGAGCAGTCATTTCGATCTTTTCTGACTCTTTAAATTTGAAAAGGTCATCAAGCGCTTGTCCTTTCACGCTTGTTTCCAATCTGGAAGTGATAGAGTCACCTTTTTCCTGTTTCTCGACTCTTAAAAGATGAAACGGTAGAGTTTTGTTTCAATGTTTTAAAAATTAACTGCCCACGAAATATTCCTGGTTAAAGTTAGTTTCCTTAGGGTGTTGTTCTGAAGATCGTTTCCGATGGAAACTTTTCCGAAGTTCACCAACCAAGGAATCCCCTCCGATGGGAATCCTGGTCTTTTTCCTCCTTTTGGAAATGTTGGTGCTCCTTACATGGCAACGTTGTCCCTTCCTGGGTTAACTGTTGGGTTGCCTGTTTGGTTGTTTTCAACCTTTGTGGTCCCGAATGTCCTGGCTACTGTTCAATGAGTTCCTCCACCTGAACAACGTCATGTTGATTCCAAGGTGGACCTCTCCCCTTCTTCGCCTGTTTCTGCATCCTCCTCTTCTACTTTTCCTGGTGAAAGTCTGGATTCAAGTAACCGGGTGGATAAGAAGAAGAAGAAGAAGACAAAGAAGAAGAAGTCCGATAAAGGAGAGGCTATCTCTGCGGCTATTGCGCCTAAGAAGTCTCCTCTTGATAAACCTTCCAACCCTCCGCGGAAAGTCAAGTTCCCTTGCATGTTGTGCACGGGAGACCATCTTCTTCGAGACTGCCCTGGCATTCCCAAGGTGCTTGAAGAATGGTCCAGTGGTCGTCCGTCGTTGCCTTTGGCTTCTGGGAGTCAAGTTGGGGGCACGTCTTCAATTGGTGCTGGTAAGGCTCCTAAGAAGCAGGGTAAGATTACCAATCCCTGTAAGTTGTGTGAAGGGCACCATGCCATTCACCTTTGTCCATATATGGGTGAAGCCAAGTGAGTTTTGGACAACTCGACTGTTTCTACACCATGCCTTCTGGCTGGTTATAAACAGCTTTCTTTGAGTCCTCCACCAGCTGATGCCACGATTGGTCAAGAGTCATCCTTGGTCGATCCTGCTCCCTCAGAAATTCAGATTCAGGAATCCATTCCCGACCAACCATTGGTCGTGGGATCGGTTGAACTGGCCCCGTCTACGGTGCACCAAGTCTTTTCCATTGAGAGTGGACCTCACACCCCTCAGGTTCTTCTTGTTTCTTCAGATTCCTTGGACTTGGAGAAAGATTATCCTGTCCCTATATCTCAAGAAGCGGCTCCTCTGCCTCCCGCGATGGAGATCCCAGAGGATACTCCTCCCGCCTTCGAGATAGAGGTCGTGGAGGATGCTTCTTCTTCTTCCGTAACACCAGGGGAAGACCATCTCAGTTCGATGGTAGCCCCTCCAAGTAGTTTGGTCGCTTCCTTTGATTGGAGTCGATTTTTAGGATACCGCCTTCCATCTTATGTGCCTTTCGAGATCACAGTACATGCTTTTGGTTTGGTCGTACCTAGCACCATTATAGATGAAGGCGCATCTGTTAGTATTTTATCCTCAACTACTTGGCAAGCTTTTGGTTCACCACCGCTTGCGCCTGTTACGCAGAATCTGTTGGCATTTAACAGAAGAACGAGTCAACCATTAGGGATCCTTCCAAGGTTACCTGTTACTTTGGGAGGTAAAACCGTCCATATGGACGTGATGGTTGTTCCAGGCCCCTTGGATTTCAATCTTCTCTTGGGGCACGATTACACCTATGCCATGGGAGCACTCGTCTCCTCCCTTTTTCGTGTGGTCTATTTTCCACATGAAGGACGGATCGTGACCTTTGATCAGCTTTCGTTCTTTGGTCTTGATGTGGCAACTAGCCTGCCATCATCCCTTCCTGGTTTTTATCCACCCGTTGTATCTGCCCCACCGCAGATCAACTATGTGGCTGCCTGCCCCGTGCCTGTGCTCAGTGATGATGTCGTCATGTATCAGGTGCTGGGGGCATTGGGTCCTGACTTCCAGGATGTTTTTCTTCCATCGACAGTGGAACTCTTGGAAGCGATGACTTATTGTTCATTATGATGAGGTCGTTCGGAGCTCAGTTCTTTTCCTGTGTCAAGCTCCTTAAAAAATGAAACAAGGTTTGTCGGAGCACAGTTCGTTTTCTTTTGTCAAGCTCCTTAAAAAATGAAACAAGCTGGTTGGAGCACAGTTCGTTTCCTTGTGTCAAGCTCCTTAAAAAATGAAACAAGCTGTTCGGAGCACAGTTCGTTTTCTTGTGTCAAGCTCCTTAAAAAATGAAACAAGCTGGTCGGAGCACAGTTCGTTTCCTTGCGTCAAGCTCCTTAAAAAATGAAATCAAGTCTATCGGACCATAGTTCGTTTCCTTGCATCAAGCTCCTTAAAAAATGAAATAAATTCTGTCGGAGCACAGTTCGTTTCCTTGCGTCAAGCTCCTTAAAAAATGAAACAAGGTTGTCGGAGCATAGTTCGTTCTGCTTGTGTCAAGCTCCTTAAAAAACGAAACAAGGTTGTTGAAGCAGAGTTCCTTGTCTTGTGTCAAGCTCCTTAGAAAATGAAACAAGGGTGTCTGAGGATAGTTATTTTAATGTGTCAACCTCGTTAAAACAATGAAACACTTTCCTGTTCAATTCGAGTCTTTGATACGATCTCGTAAAATCTCAGTCGAGTCTTTCCTTGATCTCGTAACTTGAACCTTCACTCCATCTGCCTTTCATATGGAGTGAAGCTTGGGGGGCATGTACCTCGAATTGAGTCACCATGCTGGGGGCATGCTTAATTTTTCAAGCATATTTTGTTTCCGTTTCAAGCTTGTGTAAAAATGAAACCGGTTTCAAGCATAGTTTATCTTTGTTTCAAGCTTGTGTAAAAATGAAACCAATTTCAAGCAGAGTTTTCTGATTTCAAGATTGTGTAAAAATGAAACCTTTCCCATTTTACCCCTTGTGATTGCCATTTTATCAGCCTGTTTTTTCCATATGAGCCTTGTTTTTCTTACTCCATCGTCACTATCTGCTTGGCCGATCATATGCCTTCACTTGGTTGTTTCAGCCGTTCCTGAGGAACTGCTGCGATGAGTGGTCTTGTTAGCCAGCCTCTTAACCTTTTCTTGTTTTGAGCAGTTCCACCATTACCGGAACCAGTTGCTACCTTTTATACCACTCGTTCCTCCAGGTGGAGTCATCTTTCAGCTCTTTTCTGACTCTCTAAACATGAAAATATTGCCGAGGCCCTTGTCGTTTCGATCTCGTTAAAGTGGACACGAATCACATCTACCCAGTATACGTTTACCCTTTTTTCGGGCTGGGATAGATTATTTACGAAAAAGGAATACCCTAGCCTATTGCGACTAGGAGGTTTTCTCAGACATAGTTTTCTACCTTTTCGGATCTGAGGAACTATTTACGAAAAGGGACTGTTGGAGTTTACTTTTCCGCTGTCTTTTCAAATTCTCTAAATATGAAAAGACGCTGAGTTCTTCCTTTGTCAGACTCGTTAAACCCTGATGACATCGGATTCAGTCGAAATGACGTTATTCGAGTCGCTCCTTCCTAGGGCTCGTTAAATGTACTAGGATGGATTCATCCGAAGGATGAATTTATATGACAAGCATATGGTATCCTCTTCAAGCTTGTGTAAAAATAAAGAGGTACTTGCCAAGCATGGTGGGGAAACTGGAACCAACATCATTGTCATGTCGGCAGTATGTCGCTCTTGAACATGGCACTTATCTACATTCGTGTCGGGTTGGGGACATCTCATCTCATTCTTCACTTGCCTCCGTGGGTTTGGGTGATCCCTTTTGACCTCTCATCTTCTCTTTGCCTCGTCATCATGACCTCTGATCTTTTGATGTCAAATACTGCCAAATCCACTGTCGTGCCACCAATATGTTCAAGAGAATTTGACCTCTGCAAGTATCAACCTTCCTCTGATTCTCATATGATCTTGATTCACAAAAACATCATGTTCCTCTATCTTGTTTCGATGATGTGGGAAACATTATGGCCCACCTTCGATCAAGGTCACTTTCCGTCGACTTCAGCTCATTATCTGGGAAGTTGATCTAGAGACTCCCTTATGGTACCTTGGAGCCTGCATGCCTCAATGGCAGGTTCATCGCATTCGACGTGAGGTTTTCATCATTGGCTTCTGATCGAGTGATTCTAGATATGTTCGACCTCAACTCATTGATTCACATGCCGTATATTGTACCTATAGTACCTTGAGGGCCATTTTCATTATTGGCGGTTCCTCTCGCGTCTGTTAACAACTTTCATCATTGGCTGGTAATCAAACGATGTTATTGCATGTTCGACTTCAGCTCAAATATTCGCATACTTGAACTTGTACTTTGTTCGGGTCGAGATGGAGCGCAAGACCCTGGATTGTGTCTGTTGTAATCCAGGCTGCGATTTTGTGGATTATTATATGACTCACTGATTGGATGGCTGTAATGTGCAGTCTATTGATCCACCTCTTTGGATAGCTGTCATGCTACCTTGGATCTAGGTGTGTATACTCGTACTGGGTAGTTTAACATACATACTCATCATCTGTCTGAGACACTGGATTATTTTCCATCCAGGTTTCCGTGGCAGTCATTTTGATCAGTGACATTTCATAAACAAACATTTTACCTCTCTCTCTCTCACCAGACTCCATGCTAGGGAGCATATTTTGCAGATTTATGTGTCAGGTAATCCCCCATCTCACCCATTGGAGGGTCGTTTCTGTGACCAATAAGCAGTGTCATGCCTTGCAAATACCATCATTGCATCCCTTTCCATGAGGACAACATTTCTCCTGTGGATCATTTCCTGAGCAGACCCCTAAAAACACATGTTTTTGCCTTAGCGCTGGTAGCCCGTTATGTACTCGCGCCAATGGGGGAAAATTAACACTGAGCCTGCGCCAATTGGCGCTCTGTCCCAGTTAAGCACCCGCGCCAATCTGCTTTTGGAAATTTTTTTAAAAAAGAGGCGAAGTTTCGATTACAAAAACTTCGTGGATGAGTCATCAGGAGTGGTTTCGCCTGAATAACCACGGCCTTCCTCCTTTGGCCTCTTGTTTCCACCTTATGTGGAACCTCCCAAGGGATAAGGCCTCCCTTCCACTATTATAGGGATCCCAACTCCCCTTCCTCCTTCTATAAAAGCTTGCCCATTTCCATTTGCAAGCTAGTTCCAAAGAGTGGCAGAATTTCTAAGTTCCCAAGAGCTTTCATGCTACAAGAGCCCTCATTCTTCCCTTAAGGCCGACTCAAGAAAGGAGACTATCATCGAGAGACTCTAAGAGAGGCTTGTCCCATCCCTGACAGGCTTTTTCGAGACATTTTGTGCTGATGACCCGCTGAAGGAGAGTGTTGCGTCGAAGCTATGGTTGTATTCTTCTTTTTTTCTCTTTAATGATAAGCGACTATCGGTTATGGTTCCACTCTTGTTCTTGATCATGTTCATGAGTTATATCCTCTTCGACTGATATATAGTTGTGTGCACTAGATTTTATGCGTGCGTTTGTGTTGTTTCTTGCATGTGCAAGTGTCCGATCACGGAGATCGCGAGGGCTGTGATCTGCCAGGGTGAAGGAACGGGAGCACCACCTCTTCTACAAACAATAGCGTCGGATTCCAGGTAAGCCTTCCTTGCAAGTCGGTTTATTTACAATTAGGAACCTGCACTGTAGCATGTTTGATTGTTGCTAGACCTGATCTGGGCTAGTAGGGATCGCCTCTGTCCGCAGAGGGGATTTACCGCCTCAACAGTCGTCGAACTAGATCAATCGACAATCGAGATTTCTTGATGGGTTTGATGGGGAGGCGGTTGGATGAAGAGGAGGAAATATTAAGTCCGAGCCGTTGATCTAAATTGATCAGCGGCTGAGATTAATCGATAATTTTATAATGTGAGGGATAATGTTACAACGGAATGGAGGAAGATGTAATGAAAAAGGGAAAAAATCTTTGGCAGAAGTGAAAATGGGGCTAAATGAAGTTTCGGGTTGCAAAGTGATCTGGGCCATTGGATGAAAATGATGGACGACAGAGATCAAAAGGTGAAAAGTTAATGCGGTGGCGAAAATGGTTTAGCGGAAAAACAGAATGGTTTTCGCGCAGCTGTGAGGTGGTTTTGAAAATTTGCAAAAAATAACACGATATCACAAACCTTCTGACACGTGTCCCCTCCAAAACCACTTTTATTACGTAATTTTTGAACGTTAACTCACGGGCGCAGAAAAAACACAAAACGCGTTGTGAGCCGTCGGATGGGGGGCGGAAGATCCAATGGTGCGGATTGCACACGCTGGAGGGCAAGATGTACGGACAGAAAGGAAGGTGGGGTCAAATGGCAGTTTAAATGTGATCCGTTCGATCAGGGGAATGGAAATTCGATATCTAATGATGGGGAAGAAATGAAAAGGGCGGGATTTGAAAGCGAAAGAAATGTGAACCGTTGGATTAGAGGAAATCAACGGCGGGGACTTAATCGGAGGTCGGGATGGTGGAGGGATATGTGGCGGGTGAGCGTGATGCAATTAAGCACTGGCCGTCAGATCTGGGAGTAGATCGACGGTCAATATTCAATCAGAGGGGTAAAGGAGGAAAGTTGAGGGCGGAGTGCGAAGAAATATTAGCCGTTGGTTCTTGTGGGTTCGATGGCTAAGATTCAATCGGGGGATCGGCTTCGGAGAAGGCAAAAGGGAAAAGTGTTAGGGGAAACTGCGATTTGCCGATTGCGATTGAGTGAGAGTCTTCGGTCTAAAAAATAGATCGATGGTGGAGATTTAATCATGAAGGCAAAAGGCGGAATGGAGGGTTTGGAATGGGGAACAATATGGACCGTTGGATCTGGACATGATGGATCAGATCAACGGTGGAGAAACGATCGCGGGATCGCATCGGAGGAAAGGAAAGAACCAAGAGAAAAGGGTTCTAGGATTATTTGCGATGCGATTTATTTGTGCGATGAGATAAGCTGATGATCGTTGATCGGTTTACATCGACGGTTGACATTCATTTAAACATTGAACTGTCAGGTTTTATTGAAATACAAAGGAAAGTTGGGTTTTGCAAAATACAAAGGATAAAAAGGTTTTGACGGGGTTCGGAGAGGAGTTTAGGCCCTTTAAGCGCCCGGTTGCGGGGCTTAAGGTCCTATGAGGAAGTGGGGTTTATAAGCGTTAAGCCCTTGGGGGCTAAATTTCCATATAATATAATATGAGTGTTTTAAGGCTAAAAAATAGGGTTTTTAAGCCAATTTGAGGGTTTCGGTAGAAAGGAAAGGAGTTTTTAAACCAAATGGAAGGATACCAAATGGTTTTAAAAGGGTTTTGGAGTGCATTTGAAGGTTTAAATGAAGTCTTATGGAGGGATTTTTATGAAGAAAGAAGGGGATTAAAATGGGTTTATTTATGGGTGAAAGGAGGGGTAAAATGAAGGGAAAATGGGTTTTTTCAGCAGTCTTCTTTAGGCAAACAACAGATTTTTCAGGTTTATGAGGGAAACAGTAGTGAAGATTAAAAAGATTAGTTATATTCATAAGACTTTAAGAACTCACAATTTGGCCATGAAATTTTTTCTTGAAGTCTAAAAAAGATCTAGCCACCATTTGATATGACAAATTTTTATACGTGGCTAACACCATCTTTATCTCTCCCTTATCACTCCCTCTCTCTCTCCATCTCAATCTCTCAATGTATTTGTTGTTCCCTCTCTCTCTTTCCCCTTTCCAACTCCATCTCTCTTCCCCCCCCCCTCTCAAGTCCCCTCTTTTCCTTCCTCTCTCTCCCTTTCTCTCCCACCTCCCTCTATCTCTCCCCCATTAGGCACACACTCTCTCTCCACCCTCCATCTGTCACTATCTCCCTCTCTCTCTCTCTCCTTCTCGCTCTCCCCCTCTCTCCCCCCTCCATATCTATGTATACATGTCTCTCTCTTCCCCTTCTTTCCCTATTTGTATCATCTCATTTTCTCTCCATTCCCTCATTCCATCTTCATATCTCCCTTGTCACTCCCGTTATCTCTCCACCTCTCTTTCTCTCTCTCATTATCACTCTCCCCCTTTCTCCCCCCTTCATATCTATTTCTCCTTATCTGTCTCTTCCCCTTCTTTCCCTATCTCTATCCTCTCCTTTTCTCTCCCTTCCCTCATCTCCTCTCTCCCTAACTCCATCTTTACCTCTCCCTTATCACTCCCTCTCTCTCTCTCCACCTATATCTCTCAATGTATTTTTTGTTCCCTCCCTATCTTTCCCCTTTCCAACTCTGTATCTCTCTCCCCCCTCTCTCAAGTCCCCTCTATCCCTTTCTCTCCCACCTCCCTCCGTCTCTCCCTCCATCACACACACACTCTCTCTCCACCCTCCAAATTTGTCACTATCTCCCTCTCTCTCTCCCCTTCTCGCTCTCCCCCTCTCTCCTCCCTCCATATGTATGTACCCATGTCTCTCTCTTCCCCTTCATTCCCTATATGTATCATATCCTTTTCTCTCCATTCCCTCATCCCCTCTCTCCCTCATTCCAACTTCATCTCTCCTTTATCACTTCCTCTATCTCTCCACCGATATCTCTCAATGTTTTTTATCTTCCATCCCTCTCTTTCCCCCTCCAAATACATCTCTCTCCCTCCCTCTCTCCTCCTTTCTCTTTTCCTTCCTCTCTCTCTCTCTCTCAAATATGATCCCATTGTATTTTATTTAAGAAAATATATAAATTAAAAAAAAAAAAAAAAAAAATCATAATTGGTTGTAAAATATTAAACCTGTATTTTGGATCAATGATATGAAAGAAAATACAACAACAAAAAACTTAAAAGAACCATGCACATGCATCTATCGTGATTCTTTTTAATATTATATATATTATAAGAATTTCACATTTGTATATATAAAAGTATTCTCATTTTCCATTTATTAAAACCTGGATTTAATCTATATGGGAATATTTTTAGTAGTTGTGAGGATGGTGAGTTTAGATATACCTCAAAAGTAATTATAACATTTTTGCTTTTAGATTTGATTAAAAAGTGTTATAAAGTTAAATTCAAATAAGTATTTGTAAAATATTTTGATTTTGAAATAAATATGTGGTATTGATAACCTTGTGGCTGTGATATTGACCCATGGTATTGTAACATAATAATTAAAAAGATATATCCATAACATAATTATAACATAAAAATTAAAAGAATAGATCCAAAATATAATTATGGAAAGCCTAGATGGCCCATGGTATTGATAAACCATGGTATTATGATTTTTCTCCTCTCTTTCCCTCCCTCCCTCTCTCTATCTTTCTCTTGTGGGTATTGGCCCATGGTATTGTAATATATAGTCTATTTAGACGTTAATAATATCCTTGGTAAATATTCATGATTAAAAATCTTCTTATATTGTAAATATTATTTTTTTATTGTAAATTTAAAGATGGTTAAATAATTATTTTAATTTATAACACATTTTTAATAACAACATTTTAACTTAAAAGTCACCAAAACCTAAATTCAATCTAACTTATTAAAAGAAAAAACTAACATTATAAAAACATATATATAATTATTTACTTGTGGATCTAATGGCCTAAAACATTTCAATCGTCTAACATTTGATCCAATGGCTCAGATGGCTCAGACATGGACACAGTGGCAGCTAGGGGGGATTTGTTTTCAAATAAGAACGCCTTACAGCATAATTACGACGTAATTAACCCTTTCCTCATTAATATTAATATTACTTTTAAATGATTTAATATTTTTTATTTAATTTATCATTCATTCCATTTTACTCTCCTTCTCTATTCTTTTAATTAATCTTATTAAATTATTATTTTTTAATTATTAATAAACCTTCACATTTTATTCAAACTCATTAAGGGTAACGGTAATATCCTTTATCGATTTGTAAAAATATTCTAAGCTTTTGGGTGAAGTCTTCACTGGAAAAGTTGGATACCTCAAAGAATCTACAATGTAAAGATTTCACAACAATGATTATTATTTTTTAATATATAATAAATTTAATTAAAAATAATAATATAAATTATTGAATTAGTTAAATTACATAAAAATAAAGTGGATTTTTGGTCTCACAAACAAAAGGGTCTTATACATTGTACAACAATACTCTGGGCTAATACTAATTAATTCAAAATTAAAATAAATTTAAATTAGTTAAAATTCAAACAAATTCACTTAATATATTCTGATTTCTAAGTATCTAATATTTATCCAATACAAATTAATTAAAAAAATTACTAATATACCTTTTCGGTTATAATATAGCTTTAACTAAATATGAAGGAAGAGTTATTATGGGATTAAAACATTCTTGTTATCACAGGAGCGCATCTCAACTGGCCATTTGATGAAAAACCACATGCAACACCAGATGTGGTGATAATACAAAATTTTCTATAAATTTTAATTTTTTACAAAATTTATTATTTAAATTAACTAACCCAATATATTGTAATTACCTCATTATTTACCCAACACGTCGGTCAGATGTCTTGATATTAATACTCAACAAGTCGGCCAGATGCTTTGATATTAATTTATTTTTGGCGAAATTGTATTATTCACACTGATGATATTCATTAGGCTTTTATCAACTAGTCTCTTCGTTACTCATCCTGGATCATCGAACTTTGGGTTAAGAAGTGAAAATGGAAATGGTGGATCACGAGGATATTGTTTCATGGCAACAACTGTCGCTAAATTTGCAACAGAAGATATTAACATGGTTATCTACTGAATCTTTGTGTAGGTTTAGTGGGACATGCCAGCAATGGAACAACCTCTGTTCTTCTTTTGCGAATTTTAAAACCAACCTATGGGCTGAAGCGCCTCCCAATAGAAAGCCAAGTTTGATATTGTGCAATTCAAAGTCCACTGAAATGCCTTGGATGACTTATTGCTTCTTCACACGCACTTGGCAGACTTGCATTTTCGTCTCCTTCCTCTTAAAAGAAGAGAAACGCAAAAAGAAAGAGATATGATAGTGACTGCCCAGAATATAGAATTGGTTGCGAAGGATCAACATCAGGCCTGTTTTTGGTAGATGTCTTTCAACAGAGTTTGGAAATTTCGAATATAGTTTGCAATCCTCTCACATAGAACGCCTTCAAGCTTCCTGCCTTTGCATCCATTACATTTTTACTTAAAATGTTAATCGTGGGTGGAGATGAGCATAGTAAAAAAGAGACCTACACAGTGGTGGCAGTGGGTAAACAGGGTTTTCAAAGTGAAATTATGATAGTGGAAATCTACAAGTCCTCTGAAAAATCATGGAGGTTGGCAGGGACACTGCCCCATGGTTTGTCAGTAATGGAGAGAATAATTTTCTGTGGTGGAATTATGTACATGATAACCCGCGCCATAAACGGAGAATAAAGTGTTCTGCGTTTTTGTAGCAAAGACATGACTTCCCTTCTCATCCCGTTGCCAGTGGTTACTGGTAACATGTCTCATCACAACTTTGTTAAAATATATAATTACTTCCCGCATGCAGAGTTAGACAAATAGTTAAGTGAATCAGTTGAGTCGAATTATAGATAGATTTGGTGAGTGAGTTAGAGAGTGAAATGGAAAACATAAAAAGTAGACATCGAAGGTTTGACAAAGTTGATACAATAAATGTTTCCTAATGGAGAAAAGATGGTAGAAAAAACTCATGATGAGAACAAAATAAATGTTAAACATGATTTCATAAACTCTAATGTTAGACGGAAGAACCACCATATTCCAAAGATGGATATGAGAAAGTTTGATGGCAAGGATCCTGTAACATGGATACTACAAATGGAGCAATATTTTGATCTCAGTAATGTGCAAACCACACAAAAGGTACGCATTGCAACTTTACATTTAGAACAAAATATTTTTGTATGGTATTGATGGCTTTTCTCCCGTAAAAAAATTGTCACTTGGTCAATTTTTACGGAGGAAATGATAGCACATTATGAGGATACAAAGAGCAACACCTTCTTTAGCCAATTGATAAATCTCAAACAAAAGGGTTTAGTGGGGGAGCACATTGAGGACTTCAAAAATTGAATATAAGGGTAACTGATATTCCAGAGGAACACAGGATTGATCTCTTCATAGGCACTTTAAAGGATAACATCCAACATGAAGTTCGTGTTTTGGAACTTGATTCATTGGAGAAGGCATTCAGGTTGGCAAGAAAAGTTGAATGTAAAATTATGGCGACAAGGAAGCCTACCACTCAATTCTATAAAGAAGGAAGTGTTGCTACGCCTAGATTTCCACAATCTACAAGGTTGACACCACAACAATTGGAAGAAAAAAGAGCAAAAGGGCTTTGCTACAGTTGTGATAGAAAATACACTAAAGGTCATAAGTGTGCTGAGAAGAAATTATTTTACATAGATTGTGAAGAGCAAGAAGAAAATGAACAAGAAGAGGATATACACTAGGAACCAACCCTAGAAGAGGAAGAAATGAGTCCGACCATATCATGTAATGCATTGGCAGGAATTACCACTCCTCAAACTCTCAAGATAGAAGGACATATCAAGAAGAAAAAGGTAATAGAGTTGATTGATTCAGGTAGTACCCATAATTTTATTCATTGTAAGGTAGCCAAGGAATTGAATTGTTTCCTATACCCAGCACCAGAATGTCAAGTGATGGTTGCAAATGGAGGAACTATAAATTGCTCTGGAAAATACCATAATATCAAGCTAACCATGGGGGAATATGTATTGACTAGTCCAATGCTTTCCATTCCTATGGGAGGTGCTGATGTTGTACTAGGAGTACAATGGTTACAATCTCTGGGGACGGTAGCTTTTAATTTTCAAGAACTTTTCTTGAAATTTTTTTCAAAAGGAAAGGAAGTCGAATTACGGGGTATTGAAGGGAAGCCAGGAAGGATAATAAGCTCTAATGTCATGACAATGCTTCTAAAGAAAGAACAACGAGGCGTAATTGCACAATTATGCTCACTAGAAGTTCCGACATCAAAATCATCTATTTCTGCAGATCTCCAACAAGTCTTGGACAATCATTCCAAGGTGTTTGAAACTCCCAAATGACTCCCACCTATTCGTGATCATGATCATGCTATTCATTTGATTCCAGGAAGTGTTCCTCCAAACGTCAGACCTTATAGATATCCTTATGTCCAAAAGAGTTAAATTGAATGTATGATTGTAGAAATGTTAAAGGCTGGTATAATTCAACCTAGTCAAAGTTCCTTCTCTACTCCGGTAGTATTAGTGCACAAGAAGGATGGATCATGGTGCATGTGTCCGGATTATAGGGAGCTCAATAAGCTCACCATTAAAGATAAATTTCCCATTCCTGTGATTTATGAATTATTGGATGAATTACATGAAGCAATCTATTTTACCAAGTTGGATCTTCATTCAGGATATCATCAAATTAGAATGAAGACTGAAGATATTCCAAAAACAGCATTTCGAACTCATGAGGGTCATTATGGATTTTTGGTCATGCCTTTTGGCCTTACCAATGCACCTTCTACATTTCAAGGGTTGATGAATTCCATTTTCAAACCCTTCCTTAGAAAATTTGTGCTAGTATTTTTTGATGATATACTAATCTATAGTAGGTCTTGGAAGAATCATGTTCAACATGTTGACAGGGTGCTCAAACTATTGCAGGAGAAACAATTATATGCAAAATCATCCAAATGTTTCTTTGAAGTACAAGAGGTGGAATATTTGGGTCATATTGTATCTCACAAGGGTGTTAAAGTAAACCCTAACAAAATTAAAGCCATTAAGGAATGGAAAGTCCCCACAACTATAAAGCAGTTGCAAGGATTTCTTGGTTTAACAGGGTATTATCACAAGTTTGTTAATAATTGTGGGAGAATAGCAGCACCTCTAACAACATTATTGAAGAAAGATGCATTTTCATGGACTCCTGAAGCAACTAAGGCCTTTGAACATCTTAAAGAGGCAATGTGCCTAGCACCGGTCTTAGCTACGCCAGACTTCACAAAAACCTTTATTGTGGAATGTGATGCCTCAGGAAATGGAATTGGTGTTGTTTTAATGAAAGAAGGAAGACCCATTGCTTTTGAAAGTCATCCAATCAAAGTAAACTATTTACAGAAAGCTATTTATGAGAAGGAAATGTTAGCAATACTACATGCACTATAGAAATGGTGACCTTACCTAATGGGAAGACACTTCAAGGTAAAAACTGATCATGCTAGTCTTAAACACTTTTTGGAACAAAGACTATCTTCAAAAGAGCAGCAAAAATGGGTCACAAAGATTTTGGGTTATGAATTTGAAATAATCTACAAAAAAACGGAAGCTAAATGTTGTTGCAGATGCACTCTCAAGAAAAAATGAAGAGGTGGAAGCATTGCTTTGTGCCATTTCTATTATCCAACTAGATTGGATAACCAAAGCAAGGGATGAATGGAAGAGGGACGAAGAAGTGTGGACACTCATTCAAAATTTGCAGCAAGATCCTAGTACATCTGATACATTTATTTGTAAAAATGATTCCTTATGGTACAAATATCGCTTATATCTTTGTAAGAATTCCCAACTAAAACAAAAGGTTCTTTTGGAATTGCACACTTCTCCTTTAGGAGGACACTCAAGATTTTTAAAAACTTACCACAGGGTGAAGAAAGAATTTTTTAGGATGGCCTTAAATCTGATATTCAAAAGTTTGTGACGGAATGTTTGGTTTGCCAGCAAAATAAAGTTGAGACAATTAAGAACCCGGGACTTCTACAACCTTTATCCATTCCAAGTCAACATTGGGAGGAGATTTCAATGGATTTTATCACAAGTTTATCTAAGTTCGAAGGAAATTGTGTCGTCATGGTGGTAGTTAATAGACTTACCAAGTATGCACACTTTTGTGCATTATCTAATTCATTTAAAGCAAGTACAGTTGCTACTACATTTATGGAAACAATTCAAAAGTTACATGGAAACCCAAAGGTTATTGTGAGCGATACAGATCCCATTTTTACTGGAAATTTTTGGATGAAGTTATTTTCTTTTTTGGGTACTCAATTAGCTCATAGCTCATCTTATCATCCTCAATCCGATGGTCAAACTGAGATAGTGAATAAATGTTTGGAAGGATATCTTCGTTTTTTTGTATCTGATAAACAAACACAATGGGTCAAGTTGTTACCTCTCGTTGAATGGTGGCATAACACTTCCTTCCATACTGCATAAAAAATGACCCCTTTTATGGCACTTTATGGATATCATCCACCGTCCATCACATCAGGTTCAAGCAATGGAAGATCACATCGAGCAACAAAAAGAAGTTCTCCAACTCTTAAAGGATAACCTAAATTTGGCACAAAATCGAATGAAACAACAGGCATATCAACATCGTAGCAAGAGAAGTTTTGATGTAGGAGACTGTGTATTTTTACGGCTACAACCATACAAACAAATGTCCCTCAACCAAGCTAAGAAGGATAATAAATTATCACCAAAGTACTATGGTCCTTACAAGGTGTTTCAAAGATTGGTACTATCGCATACAAATTGGAGCTTCCTACTTCTTCGCGAGTGCATACAATTTTCCATGTTTCATGCTTAAAGAAGGTTATAGGTGAAAATCTTCCAATTCAAACAATATTTCCAGAACTTGATGAGGAAGGAAAAATAATATTGGAACTTGAAGCGGTCACGGAAACAAGAACACGACAGCTAAGAAATCGATCAATTTCAAAGTATCTCATCAAGTGGAAGAACTTACCCATTGAAGATTCTACATGGGAAAATGAGAATTTTATACAGAAGCACCCAGAGCTACTCAAGCATTGAGGAAACACTTTTTTGAAGGAGGGGGGCATGTTAGGTCCCTATATTACTAGTTTAGCCCTTTGTTGTTATTAGTGTAGCCCCCTTATTGTTATTATAGTAGCCCCCTATAACCCCAATATTGTTATTATTGTGCCCTTATATTGTTATTTTTAGGTCAGCTAGGATTACATTATGGCCCCACTAGGATTACATTGTGGCCCCATGGACTCCTATATATAGAAAGGAGGTTTTTTCATTTTGATCCACCAAGAATTTTTCATTCATGTAATGTATTGGAGGTTTCCCCTTCGAAGTGGCTTATTTCTAAGGCGTTGATATATCTTTTCTTCTATTTTTGGAGCTGGTTTCACAACAAAATCGGTCAAATTACAAGGTTCTATTTTTTCCTCATCAACATGTATTTTTTCAATAATAATAATAAAATAAAAATATCTTCATGTTGTCAAAAAAATCAATAATAATAGAAAATAAGTTGCAAAATGGCCGAATGTTTGAGTTTTTGGACTTGTAAATCTGGACTTGAAATGTGAACTTTCTTATTTTGTGTCAAAAAATATTCCTCGAAATATTGGACACCATATCTGCTGCCAAGTGTCTACTATTGGTTTTGATGTCTAAGATATTCTCCTATAAAAACTGGGTATGATCTTCCTTTCATTTGAAATATATTGTTTATTTAGGTCTCCATCTTCTTATTGCTAGTTTTGTGCATTGAAAATCTAGAAGAAATCTTTTACATGTCAAAATCTTGCCACAAAATCACTCAATTTCTTCAAATATGGAATAAAATGACTTGGATAAGATTGCTCGAATGATCAACAAAATATGGATCTTATGAAGAATCTTATGCCATAATCCAGGATGGGCTTTAATCTATCGATTTCATTCTTCGAAATTCTCAAATAATCTCTTTTTATATTATTTATTTCCACCTAAGTTTTCCATTTGTTGTTGATTGTCCTTCTCTATATTTAATGTGCTCTCGGTTGTGCATACCAAAACAAATTCTCATTGAAATTTAAAACAAAATTAAATAAGAGAATAGTTCTCTTCCTTTAAACTCCTCAGAGAACTCTATTTTCCTAGTTTTGAATAACTGAAGATTGAATCCATGGATCCTCAAATGCTAAGTACTTTGTCCTTAATTGCATTACACTTGTAAAATCTTTTATAAAATAATTTAACAAGACAATCATGGGCCAATGATTCCCTTACTTCACTATCATATCATGCCGAACATAATTAATCCTTATATATATAGAAGGAAAAAGCACAACACTCGGAATTGGCACAATTGGGAGTTTGTCATAATCGATAGAAAAGGGATATACTATCACTTTTGTGAACCAAAGCATTCATGGCACCAATTTATATAGCAACTTTACCATGTCAAGATCCTGTAGGATGTTAATTTGCTTGTTGGTAATAAACAAAAAATACAAAAATTTCACCACATATGATCCTTGTAAGATATGCAAACATTTTCCTATAAACCCTTAATTTGGTAAATTTCATCTTTGTATTTCAAAGGACTGCTATCTATTACCAATTGAGTTGTTTCATTGACAAGACAATCATGCTTCTTGGTATTAACCTCAATTCAAATATACCCTATTTCCTTTTTTCACTCTCCTATTTTTTAGGCTTACGAATTACATTGGGTTTCTTAGATCTAATAATTCTCGTCGAAGCATTTTCTAAATGAGATTCATCAATATCACCACTCTTCGAAAGTGTGGATGTATGGGACAATGCACTCTTGGAACCATTATCTGTATACACTTTCTTTTGCAATGCAATATAATCATGCCTTGCATATTTCAACTTAAACTGCTACCTAAGTAAGTTTCTTCATTTGCAACAGATCCAGTTACAAATGAACATATCAATATAAATTTTAATTGTTTCTCAGAGCCATTCATTTCCCAATTTATGAATTGAGACAAATATTTGACTCGACCTATTATACCCGGTTCTTGATCCAGGTGGATATTGGTGGTCACCCGCCTATTCCACTTGGGGCTCCACCATTTTCTATTTCAGTTTTTCAGTTTCGGCACAGTTTACTATTTTTAGCAGTTTTTCGGGTCCTAAACTTTCGGAGTCGTTTTGAGGCCCTAAACGACGTTTTTTGGGAAAACAGAGGGCAACATGGGTCCATGGACCAATGTTTCCCATTCCAAATTTGTATTCCTCGGATAGATATTTCTAACGAGGTATGGTACGCGTCAAACGGGATACGTATGTACTGCAAAAATTCCTTTGAAAATTGTTTAATTTACCAAACAGGAGGCCATAGTTTTAGCTTCATCTCTGGAGTTAAAATTTGTTCTTCAGGTTTCATTATTCTAAATGATAAATGACCTAAAATATTTTAATTAGGAGGGCATAAACTTTGTCTTTCTGGAGATAGCTTTAGGCACCTAAACAATTTCTTTCCTTCTGTCATAAGCAAAAAATTCGATTCATTGATATTAATGAGACAGAAGTATGTTGTCTGTATTGTATGTTTATTATTCGTTTCATAACGTCAAGATCGTTGATATACGTGATACAACACTACAAGTCTTTCTTCCTCCCCAACGGGGGCAGGTGTAAGGAGGAAATTAGGAAGCTCGTCTGGCCGGAACCTTGCAAGGTCGACCTGTGAGCCTCGTCGGAGCGCCCATGGGGATGAAAAGAAAGATGAGGGAGCAAGGATCCTATCAAAATATTGCTCGGGGGCCCTCGAAAGGCGACGTGATGCAATGGATAACTTTGCTCGGATCCTTGGCCGGCTACCCACGCAGCGGCGCATCCGCATCCGGTGACCACTCATGAGCGAAAACTCATTTTACAAGGTACAAGTAAATTTTGACATTTCCCATATTTGAGGTCAAATGAGTACGGATATTGTCGATAAATGATTGAATACGCAAGAAGGATATTTCTCGGTTCACTTTGGGACGAGAAGATTGTTTTGCCTCCTCGAAGCTACCCCATGTTGAAGGCTGGTGGAGAGCCTCTCTGTGAGAACAAGGGCCGGGGACGGAGCCTCTGCTTTCTAGCGTTTAACTTCGTTCATCCAAGGAAGCGAAAGTCGAGGAACGATGCCCTGTGAGAGCTATAGGGGCAGGCCCCTTCTGGCTTGACCACGCCCACGACGAAGGATCCAAGATGGCAGGGCCCAAACGAATGTTCATGCCACTGCTTTGGGAGGTTGGGTGTCAAAATTCGAGAGGAAACATCGGTATGAAAATATAAATTTATGCCGCCTAGTACGTTTAAGAAATGGGCTCCTTGTCTCCTGCTTCGTACGGCATCTTGCGTGCTCTGCCCGAGGTCAGCGAAATTCAAGCGGAAAGACGCGAGAGGTGGATGCTGGTCACGAAAACCGAGAAGGTGCTTCCAGAGCACACATGAATCGAGGCAAGAGCCAAGGCATGGCGGCTAAGACAACTCCTTGAAGCCCGAGAAAACGTGTGCCGAAAAGCCAAAGAAGGACAGAAAGTGGTGTGGGACTCGCCGAACTCCACTCATGCAGTAGGTGTAAAATGACGGTCGCTAATGCTTTAAGACAAGGCCAAATCGGTCATCGCCCAGCTCCGAATCAGAACACAGAAAGGCAGACAAAGAAAACAGGTGTGATCGGGAGCCCCAACGCCCTGCTTGTGAGGTCCGAGAGGGCCGGAGAGAATCCGGAGAGGAGGGAAAGGCATGTCTTTGCTCCAAGATGTGGGTAAAGGGCTCCAGTACGATTTCATTGTCGGCAATGAGAGCAAAGAACCTCATTGGGCGGGCGCCGCCGGCGGTCGACACCAACACGGCTCACACATCCATACCCTTCGGGTGGCTTCACCGAAGCGAGATCTC
The DNA here is from genome assembly GCA_034641835.2 of Pinus albicaulis. Lineage (NCBI taxonomy): Eukaryota > Viridiplantae > Streptophyta > Pinopsida > Pinales > Pinaceae > Pinus > Pinus albicaulis. The sequence continues at coordinate 130,414 of JAXQQM020081418.1, read as the reverse complement.
CGCGTCGGCCCGAGGGCGGTGTCGCCTTCTCGCCTCAAGCCTTGCGGACGGGTACTGTGTAGCGTTGCTCTGTGATGTTACAGTATGTTATTAGGACAACCATACTTGTGGAAGCGTGCGTACGTATGTGAAGTCTCGGCCTCGTCTTCGCTTATTGTTACTTTGAAATAAGTTTGGCTAAGGATACCGGAGAAGTCCCCACCTCCTGTTTCTTTATCTCTTTGGTCTTCTTAAAGCAATGCGATGGCTCATTTCCCAAACCGAAATTAGGCCTGCAGTGGTCACGCCCCCCGGAGGCAAGAAGAAGGCTGTATTGCAGCCTCCGGATAGGAAGCTCTCTGTTTTAGCAACAAATGAGTAAAGGTTGTGGGGGGGAAGTCGGGGACATATTCACCCTCACCACAGAAGTTGTCTGCCTTTCTCGGGTCGGCCTTTGAGGTTGATACCGGCCACCGTCTTGGCTACCTAATGGGCACGTCTGTTGTTCTCTCCAGAAATGATGGAAATCGAGCGATTCGGGAGGCTGACAGAAAGGTGCGCCGGACCAAGTTCATCACTGCAAAAACCCGGTACGTGTTGTGGAAGAAGATGGGACGTGGGGCTACTGTGTCGCTAACGAGCGACGAACAAGATGTTCACTCCAGGTAGGTACCCCAATCCACGGATGATGACCCTTCGAATCAACTCAAAATGCAAAAAATATTTCAACAAAATTGACAGTACGAAGCTGCGGTACAAGTGCAGGCTTCTCAAGTATGAGCGCCTTCAAAACCAAGAGAAAAGGCACGAATAAGCTGATGTGCCTTTTGGAATTGTGGATATCCCGCCACATCGCAGAGATGATGAGTGACATCTTGCATTCACCAACTCATTTGTAGTAGCGCACGCCGAATGATATTATGATCTTGACCCAGGACTTGGGAAAAACATACACATCCGACAAGTCACTCAGGCTGTACGTAACACAAGTTGCTTATGCAATTGAAAGTACGCTTTCGCGCAGCCCGATTCAATATCTAGGATACATTATTCGTAGAAAAGAGGGTGCATGTGGATCTAGCCAAGATCAAATCATTAGGATTGTTGTTGTTATACTACTTCGAGCTTACATGACTTTTGGGTCTTGCTAATTTCTGCCAAAATTCGTGTTGATTCTCTCCATGTCAACGCCAAGTCAAGTCACCAAAGAAGGCAAAAGAGCAAAGACTTTTCGTCGAACCCTCAACGAGCGTTCACGAGAACTGAAAACCGCCTCTGTGCCTTTGATGCTCACTTTGAAGGACTTTTGGCGGCCATTTGGGATACCGGGCAGTGCCTGCGGCTATACTGTGGGCGATTTCTTGCTACGACGGGGACATCCGGTGGCATTTCAGGTAGGACATTGCTAAGCACGATTCTTAAATGCCCACATATGACAAAATATGTCAGTGTGAGCTTGTAAGCAAATGGAAAATTACATTTTTGAGAAGAAAAAATCATCATACGGACCAAGGCCTAACGATTCATCGGACACAAGGAAGTTGCGGAATGATCGCCGCAGTATGGTCTGCATACTCTTCAACGATTTCATTTGAACATCAAAGTATAAGAAGGATGGCATAATCATGTTGGACGCTACGGTAGGCACGATCGTGGCGCTCATGGCTGTCAACGCTTGTGGGCAGAGACTTACGATTGGCCGCTTCTCTGCAAGGTAACCCGAAATTAAGCCAAACTTACAAGGCACTCTGTGAAAATGCGCAAGTTCAAATTTCACCTCCAAGATGCACTTTGCTGTACGCAGAGACATACCTTGTTCCTTCGGCGAGCGTACCAAGGATGATATGGGAAAAGTAACACTACGATTCGAGTCGTGAGCATTTTAAGAGTCGAGAAAACGGTGGAAATCCTCGGAAGTATTTCTAACGCGTGTCGAAAGGATGTAAGAAGCACATCGGATCTTAACTGTGCATTGTGAAATGACACTTCGAAAATGAGCTATATATCACTATTACCTACCTATTCGACCTTAAAGAGTCCATCTCCTTGGGTCCCTTGTAAGAGCACAATATCTGGCGGAAACCATTTGTGTTTTTGTATTATTAAAGCAGTTAGAGTAGCCATTATGGCGCTGCAAGAAGAATATCCAGTGACCAACGCTAAACTCTTCTTTGAAACGAGTATGGGTGCACTTTGGATCCCACGGTCTGTCATATCATATCGGGATAGCAGTTCCTCGGCACATTTTGTCCGGCCTGCAATCGTGTTAGATACCAAACTCACCCGTGCATCTTTCCATCCCCAAACGGACGCGCGCGACAGAGGCACGCCAGCGGAAATGATTGTACATGCACGCGTACTTACAATTAAACATCCACGCACATGGGACGACCTACATATATGCAACATAATTATATTCGACTCTCCACGGTTCAATGACACAAGCACTTTCGAGTGAGCGAGATTTAAGCCACTATGCCCCATTAGTGCTTCATGCCATTTACATTGTACGAACGATTCGGCTCATGTCGATACAGGGTCGGCAAGCGACCGCCGCCGAGCGCATTCAACACATGTTAACGGTTAAATACTGTTAGTGAGCCAATACACGTACAACAACGCCGCAATCCTTGGGTACCTGACTTCCGGTGGTGACAGTATAGCTACATTTGCGGAAGAGCGCCTCATGGACCCCGCAGAAACACTTGGCTCCGTGCGGGCCGTATACACACCAAGGCTGTGAGAACAATGCCTTCGACTCGGTGTTACGACCAACAAGCCGCGATCTTCAGCCTGGATCGCCTTGCGTCACCCACCTCTCACGGGCCTATAAGACCGGGCGTCACCATGGTTCGTCAGGCTGCATAGGTGAGCCACCACGGTGCATCATGAACGCCGATGTGAAACACTCGCCGACGGAAAATCCTTTCTTGGGTTGTCAAGGCCAGCAACTCTACACAATGGTCACGAGGCCAAGGTAAATACATTCCTCCTCTCATGGAAACACGTAATGAACCAATAACCTATAAAAAGGAAGAACAATCCGAGTGAATGTTGATACGCCTATTCCATAAAGCTCCCTAGTATCTGTTACGATTTCGGTTGTAGCCGGTTACTATTTTGCGCCCGATTTCGGGTCACTAGCTTGGAACGTTGGAAGCTAAACACAGCGTTTTTGGGAAAACGAAGGCAACATGGGTCATAGACGTCTTCTTCGATGTAATCCTCGATGAGTCTCTAACGGTACCAATGCGCGTCAACGGAAATCGTATACTGATCCCTTTCAGAAATTTAGAACACCAATTACCACAAAAACGACCCCATAGTTGCGCCATCTCCCTAGGAAATTGAAGTTTTGGATATTTTAAGATTTCATTGTTTATAAATGATAATAGGCACTAAAACCTCATTTCTGTACAGTTCAAGGCACTGTAACGCACATCTCTTCCCTAGAATGGCTACCGGGCATACTAGCTAGTTTATTTTCCATTACCTTCGTAAGCAAAATTCGATTGGGTGATGTTAATGAGAGCAGAGTATTATTTCATTGCATCTCTTTGTGTTTATGTTTATATGTTTTGTTCTGCTTTGCGTTCCTGTAAATCAAGATCGATTTCACAGTTCAAAATTGTGAAAACACAAGGCTTAAAGATAAGGCACTTAAAATGACAGTACACATTTTTTGTAGGAAGAGTTACATGTTGATTTCATATTAGAGCAACCATTAACATAATTACTTTCTCCTGCGAATACCGTTTTGTTAGTTGTAGGTTTCATAGTGTTAGGCCTTTCACCTTGTCTGGTCACTGCAACATTTTAGATACGAAACCACCAAGTGTTTGTGTCCATTTGATATATCACTTTAACTACCACCACAATACTGCATCTCTATTTAAGCAATAACAGCCACAATTACATAATAAGCATACATGAATTTCTTATGATTTAATCAAGGTACGTGTTCATCTATGTAGTTGTTAATTTCAAATTTTCCAAATAAATAACATGAAACAACAAGTATAAAGACGTCCATGAGCTTCTCGAAATTTGGGCATTTACAGAATGTATTGAAATGACATAAGCCTTAAGAGTGATTTATTAGCATCAAGCATCACTTGAATATATTGATGAAAATTCGATTTTATCTACCCGTTTGTTGGTCTCTCTCAACACCTAATATCGATATATATATTTTCTAGAATGTCCATAGAAATGGACATTTATTATTTTACATATAGCGGGCGTGGAGAAGAAAGCCCAAAGCATGTTCTGCAAATAATTAAAAGTTACATGGATATCATTAAATTGAAGTATTCACAAAATCTGGTAATTAGAGTATTTAAGTAGGTTTTAAATATTCTTTTACATAAAGGTAAAGAATTGCTAACAACATCATACTAGCAAAATTTCTCCATATTGGACAACTAATCCGCAATACCTCTTTTAAAGGTGATAGCATCAATAATCCCTCCAGTGCCAGAACCACCTGTTAATAAACATACATTTGTAAGGGTATTGGAAAGCATGCTGAAAATAAAATCGAAAAGCGTAGAAAAGAAAAAAGAGATAAGTATGCTAAAGAAAGAAGGTTTTATACCCTAAACATTTTATAGATACAATCATTGCTGCTATTTTAGGCACATCATTAAAAAATTTGGGAAGAAAGGAAGAATCTTTGTTTCTTTTTTAGTTAGAAAAAAATTTGTGCAGTTCCTAAGGATAAACTTAAACCAAAGAATGGAAGAACTTGGCATTCCTAAAGTTGAGAAGCGAAGTTATACAGGCTCTATGAAGAAATCAAATTAAAATTAAAACTTCAACAATCATTTGTAAAAAATTTGATGATATTTAGGGTCAAGTAAAGTTTCCACTTTCTCTTCCATTTTTGGTTTATATGTCAACAAGCTTGAGGATGACTAAATTTACAAAGAGGGTGATGGTATCCATTTAAGAATATTTGTTATAGGGCTTATTTTATGTGTAGATGACGCGTACGGTTTTAAATATGTCTTGGTTTACAAAGATCAATTTCCCTTGAAAATTTTTTGGAAGGGTGAGATGCAAGTCAATATTAGAAAAATAAGTAAGTAGTTTTCTCTGTAAAAAAAAATAACTTGACATAAGTTATGCTTTGAAGAAAAATTCTAGAAGAAGTTCTCAATTACAAATACCTCAAAATTGAATTCAACATAAATCTAAGTTGAGATGGTGCTAGAAAATAACTTTAGGATTTAGAGAAAACATTTTGTAATTTTAAAAATAGGTGTAGAAAGCGATTATTCGGTTGGAAAACCACTCAGCGTTTTTGGCCTAGTAGCTGCGTCGTTCTCTATTGTTGTAGATCTGTGGGATTGGGAAAACAACCTCACTTGTTTTTGAGCTTCTAGTGATTTCGACCAATTCTATGTTATTGTGAATCATGAGCCAACAGTACGTCTCGTACGGTGGAAACAAATTAGGAGAAAATTCGAAGCATTTGTTCTGAACAATTCAAAATTAAATGTATGTTCCTTATGCCTCTTGGTAAGTGAAACAATGGATGTCTTATTAGAACGGTACTGGTACAGAGTATGAGTATTTAAAAAAATTGAGCAAATGGAATAGGAAGAATGACTTGCAGGGTTGTCTTTAATGAAATATTGTTAAAAGAAGACTTAGATGCAACAAAATAAAAAATGGTTTAGTAAATGAGAGTAAGGATAAAGCTTTGTTATTGATAAATTGCTAGCGTGTGGGATGAAATTATAGAGAAAGAAAAAAGTACTATGTTGAAGTGTTTAATCCCTGTAATCATCAACAAAAATCATAGTCTAAGATTTATTTGGGAATAATGGAATACCTTATAACCATAAATACAAAAGCTGATGGAAATACTTGCTTCATTTCATTAATATAAAGGCTGGGAAATTAGAATTCACAGACAGAATGGAAATAAACTGGCTAGGCGTTATTGTTAGCTTATCTTTGAGAAGATGTGGTGACGAGCATTTTGAAGGCAGAATTACCAAAGTAGGTCTTAAAAACTACTATTCTATTTCGACAATGACCTAAACTTCAAAAACCTAACCCTAGGAATACGACACCAAAATACCATTGCATTGGGTACGTTGGTATTTCAACACGGAAACATCAACACAGCATACTATCTCCATTTCATACACAGTACATCATTAGAAAGAATCTATACTAAAGACTACATTCTTTAGAAATATCAGTGCAGAACAAAATGTATTGGGTGAATGACGATACCCCATAATACGTTCAAGGCCTCACGTGACCTCAAGTCGATTTTGAAAAGCGTAAAAATAATAGAATTGTTGACGAAAAATTAATGGGCCGAGCGATGGAATAAATGGTGTCCACCAATATCCCACTGGATATTTAGAAACATCGTCACATTACATTGGACTCCTCCGCAAGATAGAAACTCTGCAACGAACTTAGTCCTGATGAGCACGCCACCTTGAGTAAAGAGTTACAGCGACTTTGAAAACCCGATACGGTTGGATCTTCTATTGGTGATGTTCTTGATTTTCCTTGGCAATACAATGTTTAGCAGTATATTCCATGTCCTTCTGGGTTTAACACTTTTGGTATTATTTCTTAACGTATCGGTGTCAATAGAGTGGGAAGTAGGGACGGCGGTCTCGCTGAATACCGGGTGTAGACCGAGGAATGGTGGAATACGAGCTCGAAGGCATTTGTTCTCTATAGCCTTGTTGATGGTGTACGACCCATATCGGAGGTCGGCGGAAGGCACGATGAGAGTCCGATGAGCGCTCATATTGCAAATGTAGCCACATGCCCCACCCAAAAGTTGTGTGGCATGATATTAATCATGTCATTTCTTGTACTTATCATTGGCTCTATCAATATGTCATGAACGTGGTGGCCGGATGTCTTGAATACAATTGATGAAGTAGTTCTCTTATCGCCCACTAGACATAAGTTTGAATGGCCTAAGTAATTGCAAATGGCATGCTTTAATAATAGGACATAGTAAATGGAATCCAGTACAGAAAAGTGTGGTTGATTGAGATATGGAAAACTAAGTTGTAAACGTAACGCCATAAAGAGAGGCTCTCATCATGTGCATAAAATATTTCGAATTGTACATCTGAATATATACAATCATCTTATTGACCTTCTCTTATCTGCTTGTCGATTTGGGATATGACTGTGAACTTAAAACTTAGTGTCAAGCATTGACGAAGTTGGATCAAAATATGCTGGGGAACTGTTATCACGATTTTATGATATCTTAGGATCAGGTACACACATAAGTTCAAAGAAAAGTTTAGTAGTAGCTTCTCTGTGATATTCTTCTTATGAGCGCCATAATGGCCACCTTGAGAATCTTATGACAACCAAGAAACACATTCATTTCCTTACTTAGTAGAAGAATACCTCACATGTAATCTATGGAGTAGATTCCATGGTAAACTAAGTAGGTAACGTATGTAGAACCCTAGCTTCTTGATGGTAGGATTAAATAGTGCCAAGCTAATGCCGAATCATATGCTTGCGGGTCTCTCGAAAGGTTATTGACAAAATGCTTCTACGGTACGCACTATTTTCTAAGCCCCAAAATTCTCGACGATTATTGTGGTGTGCCCATATCATCTTCATGCGCTGCTTGAAGAACACAAGTGTACGAGTGACATATTATTTGTCTTAGGTGGTGGAACACCTTTTAAAGTACATATGTGGTTGAATGGATACATCTTGTAGGCATAGTGACAAGTCTGCGTGCCCACAAAAAATTGAAAATGATAATTGTAGCTGATAAATTGTACGATAAAAAAATGTATGTTATTGCTGTCTGCCATTATAAATGTTCAAATAAATTATTGCAATGAAGGATATATTAGACCCGATTACGGTAGTGATCATTCTTAACATCCCTTGTGTTTATATGAACCTACGATGATAGGTAGTCTATGTGGATGGTCATCGCCCAAAATATAATGCTTCCATTGTGCCATGTTTACAATAGATACATTCTTTGTCATAAGTACGATTGTTGTTGTATGGACAGCTCTCAACTTATGATATGCCAACAGATACCCCTATTGAAGTGAATTATTTCCAATAGCATAGTCAAGCATATATCTAAGTCTCATTTGATTGTTACAAGTAAGCCAATACCAAACGCTGAGAAGTAGGAATAGAGAAGGCATTCAATTCTACTAACGCCTTATAGCAGGATTGGGCAAAAGGTTTTCTTTACGCTCCTCCCTTGGTGACTTGGCTCAAGGGCCAGGTAGTATAGAAGTCCCAACACCGAACCTGCGGTCGAGAGTGCAAGACCCGGCTACGGGCTATTGGCTTCAGTGGTTGGGCACCGGCAATATTGAATGACTTGGACCTTGGCGCGGATCCTTTCACCCCCCTTTCATCGTGTTAACATATCCCATATATTGAACCTAGGTCATGCAAGGACTAGCCTACGTAACTGGCCCCAACTTACGCTTTGTCGTAGTGTTTGAGACTTCTAAGATGTGGTGATGATATTTCCCAAGTACGAGCTGAAAATCGGTGTCATCCAAATACACCACTAAAAATGACTTGGTGAATGGGCTGGATATCATCCTGCTTCCTCCTTGGAAGTTGCGAGAGCATTTGTCAACTTGAAAGGACCAACGAGCCATTCGAAAAGCCCTCCTTGATTTGAGCGATCTGTGAAGGGTTCCAATTTGGTACACCATTACGATTTCAAGTCAATCTTGCTGAAATATTTTCCCCTTGGTTCCCCTTGAGAAGTCCCATCAATTAAATGAGATCGAGTACCTGTCAGACCATGATATTTTTCGACCGATGATCGATACGGATCTCCAAGTCCCCATCCTTCATGTGTACCAGCACGATCGGGCTCCAACAAGATGATGAACACGGCTAGATGTGACCTTTGCGTGGCTCACGAATCGCGTCTGGGTTTGTCATTCTTTCAAAACATAGCACCTGGATGGGGTCCATTAGGTACGTGAGCGCACAAGGTTGGGTCAAGGGTGTATACAGCACAGCAACAATAGAAGCACCTGTGGGCCCAAGGTGAAAATGTCCTGTACTCCTCTGACACTCCATCCATTTGTTGTGCTGTTCTACCGAAGGCATATACCAGGGTCATGTGCAGTATTCTTCGTACGGCAAGCGGATCATTAGGAAAACAAATTTCTGGTTGGGAAATAGCTTATGGCATTATTTTACGATAACAAAGAGATAATGGAGGTAGGCAATGCATCACAGTATCCGTGCAACTTATTTCCAAAGTAACAATAACGTAGATTGGAACCTCATACAATATATCGCCTGATAGTTGGCATAATAATACATCAAAAACATGATGGAGCAATGTCACACAATACATAATAGTGAAAACAAATGCTATGGAAAAGGCAATAACTTATAGCTAACGCGGAAGTTAATCCTTAGTGAAGCCACCCGATGGTATGTAGTTGTGGAAATACTTGTTGTAGTCGGTAAACCTTCATATAAAATCTACTAAAATGAGGTTTTTGGCTCCCATTGTCAACAATGAGTAGGCGGGGAATCATACACATTTGGGAATGGAAAATGGCTATTGCCCTCCTCTAGATCTTACGCGGTATCCTTACGGATGTTATGGTATGCTTGATGGCGTTGGGCTATTGTCAATAATATGGTTCCCTTTTTGTTCATCGCAAAGGTTTTAATCCGAAGGCCAGAACGCCATCGGTCCAAAGCCTCATCTAAGCACGATGGTATGCTTTGCTTGTTCACTTGTGTTGTAGGTAGGCTCTTGTAAGACTCACCACTTTCTAGTATCATGTGGCTTCACGGTATTTTGTTCTGCTTGTAGCTTTATTAGGTTGTCTTCATTTGACATGTGCTTTGTCCTTTATTTCGATTTGAAGGCACCTTTCCACTTACTTTTGATTGTGATCCAAAGTCTCACTTCTTCTGTTGAATTGCAATCAATCTTGGCCGCATACTGATGTATCGCGTATAAGCGAAATATGTAGAGAACTCCATTTCCTCCTGAATATGTGTCTATGTAAGCTTAGCTGAAGTACTTTGCTTTAAATATTTCTCTAAATCTTTGATACCAACCACATGCGTAGGGATATGGAACAAATTTGTCATCTCATGCATCTTGATCCCTTTCTTATTGGTAATCCCATTTGTGTCTTTCTTGTCACCCATAGCTCCCCATAGGATATTGTTCATAGTGGCATCTAAGAAGAATTGATGGAAAGTCAAGCTAAGAATAGAGAAGGGAATTTGCTCTCATCCTTTTTCTCACGGTGATTTCCCACCAATCCTTACGGCAAGAGATAGCTTTGGGGGTGAAAATAATCTTCTCCGGTCGGAAAATCATGGTGATAAATATCCTTCTACTAGATTCAACTTCATCTATATGACAGCCACCCTACAAATTTGTAATACTCAGGTAATAACAAAATTTCTGTAGCCTTCAGAAAAAATTTATGACAGGTGCTGAGTTCTTAAAGTCTTATGAAGATAATAATATTTTAGTTAGTTTTCTTTATTTTTTCCTCTTAAACTTAGAAAATTTGTTGTTTTCCTCAAAGAAAAGGCTAACGAAAAACATTTTTCCTTTATTTCCTCCTCCTTTATCATAAGAAGCCTTCATTTTCATCCCTTGTTCTCAATAAAAATCCGTTCACAAGCCTCATTTAGCCTTCAGAATTCACTCAAAACCTTTTAAAACCTTATGTCTTTTTGTTTGGTTTAAAAGCCTCCTTTCTATGAAATCCTCATTTTCCTTAAAACTCTCCTTTTAAGGCCTAAACGATCTTTTCATGTAATATTTCCCCGTTTGGGGGCCATCACAATAATGTCCTCCAGAACCTTAAGCTGACCCGAACGTAAAGGACTTGAAAATCTTTCCCAAACTTCGCTTTTCCTTTTCCTGCTTGTAAACCAAACGCCCTTTGTATTTTAACAAAACCCGACGGTCAATTTCGAATATGAGCATCGTCTAAATCGTCGAATCATCGACTTATACATATGTAAATAATCCTTATAACCCTTTTTCTTAAGATGCCCTTTTCTAGTAGAATCCCGATCATTTCTCACCATTGGTCTGATCCATCGCACCCAAATCCCGTGATCCCTATCACTCCCCATTCTCCAAGCCCGATATTCGCACTTTCCTTCATAGATTAAAATCATAAAGGCAATAAATCTGAATTTTCGATAGCGGCTCCGATTTCCATACATGGAAGCCAAAATACGTGGTTTCCCTTTTTCGCTTGCCTGCATCCAGCGATGTGATCACTGGGTGCGTCTGGGGCATTGAATCACGGAACAACGGCTACGATTTAGCCGCCTCGTCTTAAACCGCACTACTACATTGCCCGGCAGTTTTAATCTCCACGGGTAGTCTGTTGAAAACGATCGCGATGGGCGCTCAGTACGCGCCATAAAATAAAAATCTCATGTTTGGCCTCTTCGCCTTTATAAATGCAATTTCGTCCTAACGTTGTTCGCTGAATCTAACGGTCGCGATGGTGTCGGGCATTCATTATCACTACTGTTTCATCTGTAGCGGCGGTCTCTGATCGATAAAGCCATTAGTCTTCTTGATGGACGGTCTGTTCTTCGCTCTTGCGCCTTTTCGCGCTGTTCTCATCGGCAGGTAAACCATCCGTTCTCTCCAGCTCGGCAACGGTCGCGCCGCGGCCTGCCTACCACCTTTTCGCGTGTCTTGCTAGCCGCCGCGTCGATCATGCGGCTGAATGTCTTCTTCTTCATCATGTTCAAACCAAGTTTCATTTTACGTAAAGAAATTTTATTACCAAAAGCAAAAAATTGGTTCTAAAGGGCCATATGGTGACGAGCATATCGCATTTTAAAAATTTTAAACCACTTAAGCGAGCGCGAAACGATGATTTTCTACTAAACCACCTTCCCCCATTACATTGATTTTCCTCCTTTAATAAGCAGCATGCATTGTTTTAGATCAGGCAGCTCTCATTCATCTGCGTCCATTCATTTCAACTTCATTACATACACGGTTTTCCCTTTTTTATTACGTTTTACGTCCGTTTACCAGCGCAAAGTGCCCCTCACATTCTCTTTTGCAACTCCTGGGTTAGTCGACCATTGATGACTGAATCAACGGCGGCTGTCGACCTCATCCATCAGCGCTCCCTATTGAAAATTTAATAAAAATCTCTATAATGCGATTGGTCACGATGCGGCGACCCGTTAAACCTCACCTCCGGCCTTCTTCTATGTTTTCACGGTTTTCCCATATATTTTTGTATCTTTCCAGGTGTGACTTTTCACGGTCTTTTAAATGAAACAAAAGGTAAAGATGACGATCACAAAACCACTATACGATGAAAAATACGTCTGCGAAGTTCACATCGTATTTTTTCATGTTGCGTTAGCCAATATTATAAACCCTATGGTACCTACACAACAAAGCAAATTATTAATGGACAAAAAATATTAGTAACACATCATTAAATCAAATCATAAATGAAGAATTAGAAATTTTTAACGATTTGAAAGTTAAAGCATAAATTTGTTCTGACCTAATCACCACAATTAAAAAAGTGATGAAAGACGACAGAAACAAAGCTTAATTAAGCTAAACAGAATATCAATGTTGATGAAATGATAGCCTCAATATTACCTACTTTTGAAGTATCAAGAAAAACACACGAATTTTGAAAAAGTAGAGTACGATCAAGAAAAAAATTTGAACATGTTTTTGGCACTTTAAATTTTTTCATTTTATTTTTTTTAAGTGGTATTTTTTATGTCAATTTTGAATAGTGGTATGGTATATCATCATAGCATTTTTTTAGGATTAGTTTGACACTATAAATTTTCGTATATTTATACCAGATGTTTATTTTAAGTGCATTTGTATGTATGTTTTAAAAATAAAATAAAAATAAAAAAATTTAAAATAAAAACTTGTAATAATGTCTTGCTTTTCACATACATAAAAGATAGAAAAAGTATCAATATTCTAATTATATTTTCTACATGTTTATGTATTAAATAATTTTCAATGCACATCAAAAAATTGTCGCTAAGAGCAATATTTTGAACATACCAGCAAAAGAATACAATTTTTAGTATAAATACAATGCAAAAAATACACTTTTTTAAAGTTTTTATTGAAAAAAACATATTAAATAAACTAATTTTGAGAAATATTAACAAAAAACAAGAAAATAACATTTTTTATGGTTATTATCAAAAAATAATAGCAATCACATGTTTTGCAAAAAAAGTTGTTCTCATAAAATATCAAAGTCTAAACATTACAAGTAAAGCCCGAATTAATAGTTCTAAAAAATAAGCTTTGTTGCAAGCATAACTTAAACATCATCAACAATATCAACTAATACCTCTTCAACATCATCTTAGGCAATGGTAACCTTGTTCTTCTTGTTTTGATCATCGCCGTCTTCTAATGAATCTTTCTTTTGTTAAATTTTCTAAAATATCCCTTTCGAAATGTTCCATATAATAGTGGTTAAGTTCCTTTATTTTTTTTTTTTGGACTCATTCAAAATCTCCTTTCCTCAAACCAACCTGCCTTGTACATCTGGAAGGAATTTAAAACATTAATTATTTGTTGAATAAATTTGGTACAAGCTGGGTCTTTCTCAGCCTTGTTACAGACTGCTACTGGTAAATGACTTGTGCTAGTATTTGTACTAATCATCAATCACAAAAAAATAAGTAGAAAATTAGTATGGAACATAAAAAGTAAAAAAGACAATATTTAAATTTCCAAAATTTATATGTTAAAACTTACACAAAACTTTTCAAAATAAATCAAAACCATTTCTCCTTCATTGAACATAGATCTATAAGATAGTTAATCAATGCTTGTGTTTTTTGGCTAATGTTAACTATGTCTCCTTTTGCATCTTTGTATCCTCATATGTTAATTTTCATTACCATGCGTATAAGCAATATGTTCTGGCTACCCATCTATAAATTCATAATAATATGCTTGTAACATCTTTTTTGTCCATTTGTTCAACATGGGTGAACTCACGATGTTTTATAATGGGATATTGATCTTGAAAGAGCAATATTTGACTTTTGCATGTAACACTGTGGCTAAAATTTAGAACATTTTACTTGAATAAAAAAATTTAGGAGGAATCAAGCATACAATTTAAAAATCTTCCTTATAGAACTGCATCCTTAAATTTGCTTTCTGTAGAGCTTGTTAATAACATTTAAATTGTATATAAGATGAATGTCTGCAAATCATGAAAGTGGTGGTGTGTATGTCCTTCTTAAAACCAGCAACCACTTTTACTGAAAGCAGTAGTACTTGTAGTTTTCTCCTGCTGTATTTAAATGTCTGGAAATTCAAACCATGAAGATATATGAAACCAACTGGTATAACTACATGGATATTAGTGAAGTGCAATGCTCTTCTGGGTCACCTTGTATTATTTGATATTGGACAACAACAAAACCCCATTCCAAATGTAATGATTAAGAATGGGATCTAGTTCAACATTCATAAGGCCTTTGTCTCCATATTCTCCATCTTAATTTTTCAATAAGCTTACAAAATGCTCTTCAGTATCATTTTACATCCTTCTTAAAGCATCTTTAATGACATAAAAATATATATGAATATATATAAGTAATAAAATAAAAATAGTTAAAATATGAATGAATAAATTTATAAAATCAACATACATATTTAATACAATATAAACTCTTTTAGTGTTGATACAAAGACTTGATTTTAGGTAATTACGTACAACATCATCATTTTATCTTGTTCTTGTTTTAACCATGTGTTCTTGTATTTTCATAAAAATTTAAGTGAATAAATCAAGTTAAAAAACATTAATATATTGTTGCTTACATAATAAATTCTACCAACATCATTATATTGTTTAAAAAAGTGTATTTGAAAGAAATAATTAAGAAACTTACTTGTGAAATTAACACATTTCTTGTTGATAGTGCCCACGACTTCACACAGGCTAATCTTGGTTGACAAATTTATCATCAGCCACACCTTGCATTGCTTCTAAGGTTAATAGTATCTCTGGAAGAGGCTGCTTCATTTCAGGATACCACTATGTTGGTACATGTGTGGAAAGTTTTACTCTTTCTAACTTGTCAAAGTTTTTATGAAATATTCTCCCATGAGTCAAAAATCTCATCAATCAAGTCATACCTCCCGATTCTAAATGCCAAGTGAAAATGTGTGCCCTCTGAAAGGATTTATATTAATTTCCATCTTTGCTTTCATCAATTTGATAACATGTTTTCATTAAACATTCCTTTGAAGAATATATGCCTAACATATATACTATCCCCCATTTCTAGTTCATTGCTGGGCAATCTGACCCTTTAGATTAGAAGTCATTTCATTATGTACTCATTATCTACATTATGATCCCATACCAATAACACAATTCCATTTAAGCAAATGGAAGTATAAAATGATACATTCACTGTTGTTTGAAAAAGATAGTTGTTAGAGATCTACTATAAATCAATTTATTCTATTACTGTTCTCTGTTAAATGGTTTCCCTTAATTACATAATATTTATAATTAAAACAATTTCTTCATGCGTTACTTGTTGTTAGGAACACAACATGGATACGACCAAGAACCACCAATACACATACATATGAATTAAACTTTAAACAATGTTTGCAGTTCTTTCTTGTACATGCTAGGTAAATACCTTTCTAATTTGATGTTACGAATTGTCATGTCTTGGCTTCATAAATGGTTAACATTAAGCTCAAATATTTGGCTAAAGAATTAGTTTGTTCTTCCTCTTCATACTTGAATAGCATTTTGTTTGTTTAATAGCCCACACATCCTCTAACTGTTTTCAGTGTTATGATTTCTGTTCATGAATTTGCTATTATTGCTACTTAAGCCTTTACGGAAGTTTCACCAATGTATTTTATTTCCTAGTCTTATTGGTGTAACATACAGTTTTTTATAAAGCAAGCTCTGTTCCCAGGTCTGAAAGAGACATCTTTGCTTGTTTCTTTTGGTGTACGGTGTTCTCATGCACTGATAGTTCTCATCTCCTCCTCCTAGATTTCTATAACAATTTTTTATTCATATGCAAAGCCCTTCAAAGAAACCTTAACGATTTGCTAAGATTGACCCACCTTAGGCGGCTCTTTAAAATTTGGTCCCTCTTTCATCTTTGTGCAGATATCACGAGCTATTTATCTTTAGCCCAATCCTTTCCTCTTAGCATCTTTGTGGAAGTTTTGCAGTCACATCCATAACATTTGGCACCAACATATAAGTACACATCAAACACATATTTGAAAGACCTAGGAACAAAATACCATGAAACAAAATAAAACAGAAGTTAATGATCAATAATTTATAAAAAATTTGAATCATCTTCACAATAGTATAGAAAATAAAAATAAGCATCATACACAGTATTTATTGCCCACAGTAACATACACTATTTCTTCGGAAAAGGTACAGAAATTCCTTTATACCATGTGTACTTAAATGATTCAGTAATCCTTCTCAAGTTTAGGTTTTGCTATGCTGAGAACATAAATAGTGTTTGTATTTGGGGACCATACATATGTCTAAGTATATTCATCCACATCGCTATTTCTCCCAGCTGGGTCATTCATACACCAAATCGGATACAGTATATATAATCTCAGATTGCTGTCTTCAAAGATACCATGAGAAATCCAGTTTTTGTCTATTTCCTCGGCGTTCTTCCAATAGGAAATAAACTTGTAACGTGAACACGATGCCCATGCTTGACTTTTATTAGTGTATTTGACAATATCCTTATTAAAAATACGTAGTATCACATCGTGCATCAATTTGCAACTTTAGATTTGAAATTGTATATCCATAGTGCGTCGAGTTACGTTGTGGAATTTGGGCTGTTACGCATGGAATAGGGCTATTGCCTAAATTGGAAACATTCAAAGTCTTTTGGTACTAATTCCTTCAAAATGTTATCAAGTAAATCATCCTATTTTTTTCCTTTATACGATGTGATGGTCATTGTATAGGTCTTTTTGAGAAATTTTGTAGTATGGTTGTATTTATTTACTCCAATGTAAGATGTAGAAATGGAAATTCGATACATGATAGTTCTTCATATCTTACTAATGACATACATCGTGTCAACAATAGGAACAAATGAAAATCCCAATTGCTATTTCAGAGCTCATTCGATGAATGGTATAAGCATATGTAGGAAGGTAATATTCATAATCTTTTTCTAAATGTAAGCAAAAAAAAATTCCCTTTAAAGAATACTGGAAATGTATTACCAGGCAATTTAACACATCACCATATGTCGTCATCCTCTTGAGAGAGAATGTTATTGTAACGACTACCAAATAACAAAATATCGTCCATTTTAGAAACATGTTCAGCTACTGCAAGTTCCATATTTCACGCCATTTCGCATTTTCAACAAGAAAGAACCCCACTCCCAAAATGCAGAACTCCGAGTTTATAGGCAATCTTTGAAAAGGTTGATATTGAAACAATTTTTTTATGCAAATAACTTCGAGTGAAATTTGAAAAAATCAATGATCCCACTCTCGGCTAATTATACGTAAGAATGAAGAAAATTAAATAGTGTAGCAGAAAAACCAGCACTATAGTTAGTTGGATTCTACTATGGCACTCCTTGAGAAGAAGCAAACTAGAAATAAATAAATAAAACTCTTGTACATTGATTAAAACTACTTGAGGAAAAGCGATTTTGCAATAGAAGAAACCATTGTCTGGAAATCAACTCTAATCTCATAAAGATGGAAATAAATAAATTCAATGAAACACAATCTAGGTTATCTCAACTTGGAAAATTTCTAGATATTAGGATCCATATTACAAAACAACTTTCCCTAGGAGACAATACAAAACTACTTGTTACAGGCAAAAGAAAAACATATGAATCATAGTACCTCCCCCAACATTTCATTCGTGCATATGTCAACAAATGGTACAATTCTCCCACATGGGTATATGTGGAACAACTTTTCTTCATAAGTTGAAAATATAAAATAAAACTGCTGTAGATAAACATTTTCACAGAAAGAGAACAGTAACAAATAAAAAACTATAAACATGGGGTAGTGATAAATTATTAATTAGAAATGAAACCAACATCAACCTCCTAAAAACTTTTCATATACAATATTTCAATGACTTCAGTTGTAAATATTTATTCAGCTTAAAAATATAAACATTTCCTGACTTGTTTTACGTCACGAGAATACAAAAGAGTAAAGATCTACGGATATCTAATCAACATGACAATATGTGGCTAGATGTTAATCGAAACATTTGGAAAATTCGTCTCTACATCAAATACAATGCAACATTTTCAAAAGGTAAAATCGCAATTCTTATATTTAGGTAATTCTTTTAGCAATAATTGATTTCTGTTTTTAATACCAATTTAATAAGGAATTAATTTTATTTTCTAGTTACGATTTCAATTGCTTAAATTCTATATTTCTATTATTGCACAACCAAAGAAAACAATTTTTAAAATTGATAAAGATAAAGTTTTGCCTCAGTAAAAATTCAAATCTCAAAACAATATAATTTTAGAATACAATTTCCAGCCTTTGTTAACTTTATTAACAAGCGAAATATGGGCACTTACGAGCGTACACAGGCACCGGCGATCCTGACTTCGAAAATTTAGTACGGCCTCTCCCTCCGAAAAACAACGACCGAACCACATTTCGTGCAATAAACGCCCTCACAAGGGCATGACACGGTCTTTTTTATTGAAATGAAGACGCACAGAAACCAGAGCCTGAAAAACTAGCTACAACGTACACAAGGAACATATAAGCATTCACAATTTAATAATAATGAAACATACTTTATCTAAAACACATAAATGCAATTAATATTTTTGGTTTTTGTTAAATAACTATTAAAAAAAATATAGTAGAATAATTTACATCATAACAAATGCTGAACACAAACATTGAATATTAAAAAAATTAAATATCAAACTACATTTAGACAAAAAAATATATTTTCCACATTAAATATTTTATTTGATCTATATGCATATAATGAAATGATATGTATAATACTATCACAATAGTAATCATTTTAATGCTATCAAAAAAACTAACGAATCAATATATTTACCCGCTTGGTGCTAATGGCGATAATACCATAATCATAAGGATCATGTGAGCTTGACGATTTAAATTTCAACAAAGGAATGAAAATTATAAACCTAATACTGCCCTTTAATAAATGTGCCGCCTAAATTATTAAAGATTCTTGTTAAAATATAAAACCATTGCATTGAAACAATGACATGTAAACCATTGTTAACTACATTAATATTAGATGCACGTAATGAATCATTTTAAACAATATCAATTTAGTTCATGTATGTTGAACATTACATTGATAATATATGACGATTTTAACGATTCGCTTGTTAAAATTATGGGAATTAAAGGTCTTTTCCTCATTAAAATTCAAATATAATTTAAATAATCATATAAAGCAGCTTTGTTGAAATACACCAAACTCAACTTTAATGTAATTTGCAACGCTCAAATAAATATAACAAAAATTAATTTACATTATTTTTTGGTAAAAATGTTAATTTTTATTTTATTATTATTATTAAATCTATAACAGCTTCATATGCTATATAGGTGTTCAATTAAATCAAATTTTATTTTATTCTTTAATACTAAAATCAAAATCAAAATAAAATAGAAGGCATGAAATCCAAATCAAGGATCACAAACACAAAGAAGGCATCTACTTGAATGGCGGAGGGAGGGAGGGAGGGAGTCCTAGCCCTCTGTCCAACACAGAGTCCTCAAATCCTAGTTCCGAATCCTCCAATCCTCCAAATCCTAGTTCCTCCACCCTCCAATCCTCTCAGAGTCCCTCCACCCTCCAGCTCCACATCCTCTAGCCCTCCAAAATCCCTCTGTATCCCTCTCAGAGTCTCCACCCTCTACAGAGTCCCTCCCCCCCCCCCCTCCAATCCTAGTCCCTCCCCCCCCCCCCCCCCTCCCTCCCTCCAAAATCCCTCTACCCTCTACCCTCTACAAAGGCCTCTATCCTCTACCACCTCTACAACCCTCTACCACCTCTACAACCCTCCACATCCACCCCTCTACCCTCCACCTCTATAAAAATAAAATAAAATAAAATAAAAATAAAAAAAAAAAAAAAAAAAAAAAAAAAAAAAAAAAAAAAAAAAATGTGGCGTTCGTTCTTATCAGCGTTGTTTAACCGTTTTCGCATTGTCGTGAAAACGCTTGCCGCGTTTTCGTGCCCTTGACGATGATTTCGCGTGGCAGCAAAAATTTGGTAAGTTCGCAGAAGATGGCGAAAACGCAGAAAGGGTGATAACTTATGCGCTGTACATATCTCATTCGTTCTCTCTTGCGTGGCAATACTTGCCTGTACGAGTAGATGACTGAAAGCTTTTGATCTTGCTCGGCGGCGGGATGCTCAAACATTATTTTCTTATGCGTTTGAGCGCATTGCTGCTGTCGTACTCGATATCATATCGCATCATTTTGTTCAAATTTAGAAAAAATACGAAAACAATGAAGAAAGTAAAGAAAGTAGGTGAAAAAACAAAAGAAAATGCTGCTTCGCCCGAAAACAGAAGTAAAGTATGGCTCAAGCCATCACAAAGCACGCCTGGGTGGTCGCTGGCCTAATCGCAGCTGGTGGTTTTTGTTCTGCAGTAAATTAGTAGGTGGAGTACCGGCGTTTGTGTTGACGCCGATGGTGGGTGGGTAGAAAACGAAGTTAAACAGCTCAAATCTCTTGAACTGTGAGATTAATAAGTGATTCTAAAAAGCCTAAAACTTGAACTAGGAAAAGAAACAACTCAAACAATACTAAAACCAAACAGTATGAAATGATACTTTTTATTTCGAGGATCTTAAACATGCAATTTTGTTTAATTTTATGTGAAATTTCAGGTCTATGTACGCTTGTTTTGTACACGTAGAATTAACAACAAGTTAGATTGCTTAATCCTAGCCATTGCTTTTAAATTTCTGTTTTAGAATTTAGAAATGAAAGTACGTAGGATAGTCTAATCATGACGATTTAAAGCGAATTGAAGTGAAAACACTGAAATCAGCTGGCAATCTAAGTTCCTTTGGAAAACAAAAATGAACTTCGTTAATTTCATGTTTTCAATAAAATAATAAATGATTTGCCAAAGGTTTGTAAGTCTTAAAATACTGTGAAAGAAAAAATGTTAGGAGAAGTAGGTGGTATAGGTGATTTTTAAAAATATTTTGTTGATGTAACAAGTTCTAATCATTTTCGGTTAGCAAGGTGATAAAATATTGTCAAAGTACAGTAGCAATAAAGCTTCTGAAAATAATAGTATGAGTTGTAGCATCTTCAAAGAAGATACCATCCCCCCATATGGAGCCATACTTATTACCTACTAAAAATTTGTCATATCAAATGGTGACACTAAATCTATTTAACCTTAAAAGAACAATTCTTCTGTCCAAATTTTTAGTTCTTAAAGTCTTGATCTTTTTAACGATTAATCTTCTTTTCCTTGTTCCCTATTAATCCTAAAGAATCTACTATTTTAAGAAAGGCTGTTCAAAAACTCCATTTTCCCTCATAGCACTTCTCATTTCCATCCATAAGCCTGTTTATCTCATTCCCTCCGATTCCCCTTCAGAACCTTATGAAATCCCTTACCTGGGTTTGAAACCCCTTCTTCTGCCCTATAAAGGCACCTCCAGAATTCCTCCAAAAAACCGCCCAAAATCTCGGCCTTGTTTTCACGCAGGCCTTCGACCCTTTCGGCCTTAAGCCTCGCTCCTATTCGTGTCTGTGGTCTGCGTTGTAGCGGCATGAAGTTCTCATCACGCCATGATACTCATCGCATCGTAAGCATTAATCGCCCGCATCACAAAACACATTTTACTTGCTTTTCTTGGTTATTTGCCTCCCGCTGATACCAATCTTGTGATCAATTCTCCACCATTGATTTGGTCTGTTACGCCGGATCCTTCGCCCTGTTGCTCCCCATTCCAAAACCCACATTTCCTCCTTTTCTTGTCATTAAATCTCCCCCCATCGATCTCGTTTTCATATCAATAGCTTTCGCTCCGCCATGAAGTAAGTTGCAATTCATTATCCTTTCCTTTCCTCCTACGAAATACATAAAGTCATAATTCAGTACCCGGATGTCGAATCTGAAACCAATAGCTAAGATTCAATCGCATTTTTCCTGGCCCTACGACATCTTGTGATTAAATCTCCACGAACGATCTCTTTGATAGGTAACGGCGCCAATCGGACGTAAAAAATTCTAACACCACAGTGTGCCTCTTTCTTTCTCCGATGCGATGAAATCATTCATTCGCCGAATCCGACGTTCCACTTCATCGCATCACGCTCATCATCATGATCTCTTGTCAGCATTGATTAAATCTCCACCGTAAATCTCACTTGAATCGGGCAGATACACCTCAATCGCATCATCACATTTCTCTCCCTGCGCACCATTTCACGTCTCCTTTGGTCTGAGTACCAATCTCTCTTGGGTGATCTTCTCAAGTCCATGACCCACAGTATGCTGTGCTGAAACCCGCTTTGTCTCTTCTCCCCCATCCCCGATGAATCTATAAGTGGGCTGATCACCTCATGATCCAATGACTCATTGATGTTCCTTCACGCCCTTTGCAAAAGGTGGGCCCTCCCTTCTCCTCGTTTTCACCCAAATTCGTCAAAACCTTACCCTTTTCTATGTTTTATTTCAGGACAAAAAATAGTTTTAAATGAATCCCAACCATTTGTCTACAAATATCAATGGCCATCAGGCCATATCCTCTATACAACTCTTCATCGATCACATCGCTGTGTTGTTAAATCGCACCCTCATCGGTGGCTTAAACTCCATATCACATAAATTTTAAGTTTTAACACTGAAAAAAAAATTTATCTACCTGGTCACATAATATAAAATAAACAATAGCGAGCATAAAAACGCAAAATAGATAAACACGAGTTTTTCTGGATCCCAAATGGGATGGCCGAAAACACGAATTTTCATTATATTTATTGTGTTTGCTTTATATATATACATGCAAACATACATAAACACAATCCATTAACCCTAGGTTAAAACCTGTTTTGTAGTTCCCTTAACGGATCTACAAAATGTAAGGGCTGGGAAACATCGTACCCCAAACCGTGTACGAAAGTCCTTTCGGCTTGGCAGGTAGATCACACCCCAAAAAAACATTCTTAGGCATTTGTCACGAGGATAAGCAAGAGATACATCACCCCCTCTTGTTATGCTAGCCGGTGCAGTATACGATACACGTGGGGATAGTGAAGGATAACACATACCCATGTGTGTTCTCCTCGCCTTGTTTTCTAGGGGCCATAGGAGGAAACTTAGTCATTGGGCCGGTCCTTGACACCCATTATTTCTCTGCAAGGAAACCAGGTTCTCTTAGACTTCGTCAATGCTGTCTGTAGCATTCTTGGGAAGTGTCACCTTCCTTCGCTTTTGTACCTCCTGTGATATATCTAACAATATTCAGAACATCAATACTTTGTCTTGAATAATGAGAGTTCTTAACGGCTTCGCACTTTAGCTATACGATCCTCATGTAACTTGCTATGCAACTTCATCTTCAAACACAATATACACGCTTAAGCTCGCCTTGCCCGCAGGCCAGCTGCTATGTATTTTTTCCTCTATAGTTGAAAGTACCACTACGAGCTGTCTTTACTCATCATGATTCGCCTCCAAATAAACATCGCTTGCCCCCTTTAGATCTTCTTGGTCCCGATCTCGACGATGTATGTTACGACCAAAATGTCATTCTGCAATCAATCTTCTGGTGCTTTAGCCATAATCACTAGTACCCGTAATCATAAAAACCACTTCACTACTGTCAGTACTCCTTACCAAGTTTGACATAAGCACAAAGTGATACTACCTTTCATGCAATATAGTCTAGTCTAGCTGCATTGCATCGTCAAGCTACTACCAACATACATATGGAACACGGGACATATCCTCCTCTTCTTTGTGTCTTGGAATATTCCTTCGATGTTCTTCACCTACATGAATAAGAAAATTCAACATGATTTCACTATCCTACACATATTGAACCCTATAATAGTCTCGACATATACCGTTTAACGAGCTTCCTATTTTCACGATCTCTCTTAATTTCCATGCCCAAAATATAGTTTGTAGCACCAAGGTCCTTCATATGAATTTGAAGCAATTTAAGTCTTCAAATCTTAGATAATTTCTTTGTCATTTCCAATCAACAACATATCATCACATCGAACCAAATAAATAACACGATCGTTAATAAAATTAAAATAAACACAATGATCTCCTTGTTGCAACGGTGACCAGTCCCACGTATATAGGTATCAATTTCTGATACATCGTAATGTTTATTTTACTTATACAAAATTGTTAACCTACGAGTTGTGCTTGTAGATCTCTCCTCACCTGGAATCCCACAGCAAAGAAATATTGTATTCCATCATATTCTATCTCAAAAATTAGTGCAGTGACAACGAATAAAAGTAATCTAATAAGGGTAACTTTTGCAACGGAAAAAAATATCACCAAAATCAGTTCCCGAGCACTAGAATAGCCTTTTCACCAACGAGTTTTGTATTTCCTCACCTTGCCTTCATTTCATCTTCTTCTGCCTTTGTTTCTCCACCAGTAAACCCCTTCGACTGACAACTCACCAAATCCCAGGCATCATTTGTACAAGGACGCAGCATTCATCAACTGTGGCCTCCTTCGATTGCTGCATCCTGCGAATCTGCCTCCTTGGCAGTTCTGAATCATCATCGTTGTAGATGAAGCTTTGAATAAACGGATGGAGGCTATACCTTTACAGTTTATGCTATAAAGACTGATCTTCTACTTGGTGAGTTTGTGGCTCTTCCTCTTCTATGTCTTTATCCACCTTTGTAGAGTACGATTCATCCTCCTTTAACTCTAAATCTACTCTTCTCATGATTCTTTAGTAAGACTTCATGTGTAACAACATCTTAGCTCTCTAAGCATACATCTTAGTTTAGCCTTGTGTTCTGGGTTCCAAAACACCAACCTTTAAACCATCCTTATACCCAATAAAGATGCCTTTCGGTTTAACTTCTCAACAAAATCCTTTTCTTACATGGAACATATACATATGCATCAAATAAAAATGCCCTTAGATATTGAAAAGAGGGTTCTTACGGTCCATACCTCCTTGTAGGTCTTGCTCCTCCAACGCTAATGAAGATCTTTTAACGCTAAGTAACGTACGGTCTCACCCTTTGTCTTGCCCCCGAAATTCTACATCCTAACTGCGGTACCACGCCAGGCGCCGCTTCTTACCTTTTCATCAGCATTATTTCATTCTTTCGTCATTTTGATAGGTGTATGTGTAGAGTGGTCTTCTGTTGTTCTTGCCCTTCTTCGAACTCTTCAAATTCCTTCTTAGAACTCTGCCATTATATCCTCAACTCCTTTACTCTTCTTCTACTGTTTGGTTTTACGAGCCTTAGGTCTCTTTAAATTTTCAAAAGACTTCATGTTTGTTCCTCAGAAATATGTCCATGTATTCCTTCAAAGTCATCTATGAATGAAACATAGTACAAACTTTCCCGTTGATAGGTAACGAGTCCAAACACATCATTTTGCACAGTTTCTAATATCTTGTTTGCCTCTGCTTTGATAAAACTCATCGTTCTAACCCATATACACAATGTTCACGGTGGAAATCCCAAGAACGTGAGCATACTTCTGCCATTTCTATAGGTATCAAGCCCTTCTCTCCAGTATGTCCCGGTAACACGGTACATAAGCATGGTCTTTTCTCCAGAGATAGCTAGAGCTTTCCGCTCCACTTACAAGAACCACGATTGTTTACCATCAATAACGGTGCTACCGCGCAACATACGATTCTGCGTGAACTCCCGCATTAATACGATTGCTCACAAACCCATCTTGTAGCGCTCTTTCTTGGGTGTTTTATTTTACTGTATCATCCATCTTTCTTACAAAAAATCAAATTTTTTAGCCAGTAAAATATAAGACCGAAGTGTTTAATCCTTCACCTTGCGACCCGACTTCGAATTTTCACGTCAGGCTATTCTAGCCTTCTGCTCATCCCTAAGATACAGGCGCAATCATATTTCTTATATCGCAGAACCCACTCCTATAGGAGTATAGTGAAAAGATACCGCGATTCAATCAGCAACGACTCATGATCTACATGTGTATTTGAAGAAGAAGCAAATACATCCCACCCTTCATCGGGGTGGTTTTCTCTGCGGAAGGGCATCATGAATCCCTTTCCTTTCTCAAGAGCTTTAGATATGGATCCTTTTATAGTGTCCTTCCTTTCGCATTCCATTTTGTACCCGACTTTCTAGGAATTTAGAGTCTCCTCTAGTTAGACTCCTCGAAACCTTATTCTTGTTACTGTTTTGGGACCTTCGCTTGTCTGGGATAAGGCATCTCCATTTGACCTCCATATTTCTCTTGTCTCATTTCCTCATGACAGTTGGAACAATGTCATAAAATTCAAGGTAGTTGTGTTGCTACCTATTGCAATGTGATTGTCCAAAATGCAATGAGAACACAACCAATTGATAGTTGTCTTCATTTGATTTTAATATCAGATGACAGTGCAGCTTCCTGATATTGAGCATTGGATGCTTTGTCATGATCTCCATCCTTCATCCTCGGGTTATACGATTTTTACGAAATGACATTACGGAGACTTGAGTTGGTACAAAGTCTCAAGTTTTTCTGGAGGGTCCTTGTTGTATAACGATGGGCTAAACATCTGGATAAAGACACAGCATGTTGCTCTTGGCCTTCGATCCGATTTCTTCCAGATCCTTACCCTTGACATTCCGTTGGTTTAGTACTGGATCTACCGCGATCACTGATGCTGTCCTGGAATCCTCTGTCTTAGCTTTAATAAAAAATCTCACCATTAGGTGCAGATCTCTGTCTGCTTGCGCTACTTGTCTTGTTTCACCACAAAATCGGTCACTGGGTCTCATGAATAAAGTGTACCTAAGGCCAAACAAAAATCCTCGACAATGACCTCGCCAGGCAACAGATCCCAATGCAAATATAGGTTTGTACAAACGAAGGTATCTACACATAAATCTTATAACAAAAAATAAACGCTTAATAGCAAGAACATAAAACATAAACAAGATAAACACGGTGCTACTGGATCCCAAGTGAGAGCGACAACTTGATTTTTTTAATTATATTATTTTTAGTATTACAACACATATACATGCAGAAAGAATACATAAACCACAACAACAGAACACAACACTTAATTCCCTTAACGGAATCTACAAAATACAGAGGCCAAAAACCATCGTACCCAAAACCATGTGTGCAAAATCATGCACAAAACATAAGTAGGTACTTTAAAAACAAATTTGCAGGCATTGCCTCGGTACTGCAACGAGGGGGCTACTCATCACCACCATGACTCTATTATGCTGGCGCAACGTGCAATGTGTGGGGCATTAGTTGTGGAAAGAATATAACACCGCAACAATTTTAGCGAGGGGGTTAACGTTTTGAAAATTGCGCGATAACGGTAACGTTTTGAAAATCCGCGTGTCATTCATTGTAGAATCGTGTTTGCAAACGTACCACTACCCCCTAGAGCACGTAAACCGCTACAGTTTTCTGCTATACGCTCCCTCTACCAGTAACACTTTTGTATTTTAATCACAGCATTGATCTGTGAGATGAGATGGTCACGTTAGTCTCACCCCCATTCAACTACCCTCCATGTTTTTCTCCCAGGGTAACTTTCGTTGAAATGGTCTCAACACGCTGATTGTTCTAATCTAACGGTCCCCGTTCGTTATCGCACCCCAAACTCATTTTCACTAATTAGGCATTTGTCATAACGAGGTGCCTCATTTCACTTTCATCGCCTTTCTTCTCACGGCTCCTCCACCTCACGACCTGCGAAAGCGGTCTGTGGGTCGGCGGTTTCTTAATGATTTTGTATGCTTTGAGATTTTAAAAAGTGCCTGCGCCAGCACTGCGGTCACGAGGAGCGAGTGACAAAAAGGCCCGGAATGGCCGGTGCAACGGCTTAAAATCAATTAAGAAAAGAAAGGAGCTGCGGTTTAAATCTAATTTTAAAACATCTGGCTCACGATCATAGTTTCGCAAGAATCCCTCCAATAGCGACCATCACATAAATAAGCCAAACAAGAAGTGTATCGGAGGGTAGAAAATCAAAATTAAAGGTAATTATTAAGCGAGAGGTCGAGTTTTAGTCTAAGGTTTAAAGAGATAAAGATAGTGAAAGAACAAAGACCAAAACAAAGACCAAAATTAATTAAAGCTAAACATAGACCAAAAGCACATTAAAAGTATTTTAAGGAAAAAACAAATAAGTATATCGGTTGAAGGAAGCATCACTACTACACCAGCTAAAATATATCCTTTCAACACCAAAGTACTACTGTTAAATTAATCAAAGAAAACATAATTGTTGTGGTCGATGATATTTTATTTAAGCGACGAGTTATTTCACTTTGCTGTGAAAAGTTACTAAAGTCAACAAAATCTACTAGCGACTAAATACTTAAGCAAGCTTAATTAATACGGAAAATATTGAAAGCTTATATTTGGTACAAGGCCAGGAAAGCATAAACTGCGTGGGTGAACATTTAGATATGTACACTCCACCTCCTCATTCTTCTAAAACTACGATGAAATTGTATGGGGGGGTTAGTCTACGGATATCTGTGCATTTTAAATATTTTTGAAATTGTTGTAGCCTATTTGTAATTAAAGATATGAAGCTGAGATAAAGTTTAAGCTGTAAAGACCTTTAGACTTATTAATTGTAACTGAATTTTAGACATAAAATAGAATTGATTTGGGATCTAGTCTATATACGGTGGTAATGCTATTTATTGTAAATTTATTATTTTCTTTTTGTTTTAGTCTGTCATGTATACTACGGTAAAGGAACAAAATAAATATGAAATAAGATTTACTCTTTAAAGTACCCTATCTCAGATAAATACATCTTTATGTTTTCCTACAATTGTATATTTAAAGACAATTTAATACAATCCAAGTAGTCAAGGAATGATTGCCATTGTATCTGCTGTCTAAACTTTATTTTTCTTAAAACGATATTTTCATTTCATGCCTAAAGTAGAGTCGGACTAGGAAAGTTAAAGAGAAAATATGCTAACGATATTTTCATTACTGTCTTTAGTTTTCTCCAATAGTTTGTTTGAAGTTTCCTAAAATGTATAAAATAGCCCCCTGGTTTCAAAATGCTTACAGTCTTGAACTACTTTTATGTTTATCATGAATGTTTTCACTTTTGAAATACGATGAAAACGAGCTAAGTTAATGTTACTTGATCTTGACTATTCTAAGTATTTCAAGTAACCTGTTGAAATTATATCAAAATCAGAATGGTTTTAAACATACCTGATCTTGAATTACTTGTATGTTTTTCTTAGGTGGCATGTAAGCGAAGATAGTTCAAAGTACTTGTGATCTTAGGCTGCTCTTGCTTCTTTCATCTGTTTAAAATTTCTCACTCCATTTCACCAGCAACTATATTCCATAAAATCAACTTAAAAGATCCTTTGACATGGGTTCGTTCCCCCATAGACCCCACTCTTGAACATACATTTCAATTAAATCCTCTTATGAATCACATATTGTTGGATTGAAGGCTGCTCATATGTCTTATCGTTGAACATTCTTACTACTTACCCTTGCCCTTCATTTTATATTTCCTTAACACTTCATCCTTATTTCTTGCCCAAGCAAACAAACCAAAACCCTTATTCTACTTAACCATACAACTAATATCGCATAAAAACTTAAAGATAATCAATATTTTCACATGTAGAAGAGATCCTCTTGGTTCAAGAGCTGAATCCTAGAAAGTCCATGGTAGTTTGATGCCAGTCTCATCTGGCATTTAGTCTTGTCAGCACATAAGTGTGGGAACCTAATAGGTCTCCCCTGCCCATTTTGTTCATCTCACTATACAAAAAAAAAAAAATTAATGTTCCATAAGGTGGAACAGCTACACTGAATATTTTTATATGCAATTTTTTATTTTTTTTCTAATAGTCTTACTGCAAAATTGTGACTTTTCATATCCTTCATATGGCTGAATGGATCATCCACCAACTTACTACTGCCAGTTTCCTAATGGAACTTCTCAATGGTCACAAAATGTTTTATTGTTGGCCTTGGGACATTACTCAATAAGCAGTGCTCATAGAAATAGAGTTTGCATTGGGTCAACTACTACCAATAAAGATAAATACCAGTATTGTCATGAGCCTCTTGGTTTCATATCTATTGTTTTCATCTATGTGTGTTCATCGTTCTAACTTGTTGTCTTGTCTGTTAAGATATTCATTCATGATTATTGTGTCTACTTCTCTTTCGTAAATACTGACGTAACTATTAGTATGTGATTTTGATCATGTGCATTTTCACATGTCTGATGAAATCAAAACCAAAATTGATATCATAACTAATCAAATACTAAATTTAAACCATCACCATTCACATCATCATCAAAAACAAAAAAAGAAATACATATAATAATCCATAAATAAAGAAATGTCAAGAAACATCACCACCTTTGTCGACAAACCAAATCATCATATATATACATATCACTGATAAATTTTGTATATAATATTGTAGTATCACCACACCCAAAAAATGAAATCAACATAAGAAATATAGGAGCATACTCATAACAAATTATTACCTAGTACATAGTAATGTTGCAAGCAATTATAAGGAGAAAGTACATAAACTCTCTAGGAATGGAAGAGGGTCCCCTCATCTCCTGGATCCCTAACAACCAAGTACAGTTGCCAAGTTTCCATTTCCCTCCCCTACCCTCATAGAAATAGCGCGCGTAGTATGGTATCTTAACGCATCCACGCGGCCTCCTGGCATGGCCACCAACCTAGAATACTGACGATAGGATGCCATATGATTGCGTTGTCCTCTTCACGAGCCACCACTTAGAGGGCTCCCAATCTCTTGGTCTGCCTTGGAGCTAAGTCTAACCCCCCTCCCTCAACAAGGGACCCACTTTGTAACATCAAGCCTCGTCGTTGCTATGGTCTGTGACCGCCACAGCCCCCTCTCTTTCAGATGAACTTATCCAATGTGCACCTTGCCTGGGCGTCGTGTACGCCGTCATAGGGTCACTGTAGAACTGGTCCTCTCTCGGTATCAGAACGTATATGACACAAAATGGTAAATCAGTATCATCATATGCTAAACATATAAAATCATAAGTTAAATAGCGAGATAATCACTACACTCATACCGCTAAAGGCCCCATAAAACACCGAGCTTGTGTACGCCATAGGAACTCCAAGATGATACCCAGTGTGTCCATATCCTCGGTGATCTGTTGTCTGTCTCTAATAGCTAAGTGTCACCCCATGTCACAAGGCATGAGGGTTCCCAGCAGTCCTCAGGTTGGGGAGAGAGTCACTCGACTCATGTGGTCGTGCTGGGCATCACTCACTCATAGAGAAAAAACATAGAAAAGTCACAATTTAACTCTTGATCTAATCAACATGCTGTCAACTGTAGGTAGATTATAGTTACATCACCCAACCCTAGTCAAAGAAGGTTCCCATGTATGCCCATTTTGAGAACAAATAATATCACCCCATGATCTGATGTTGGTTATCCCACAAAAATGTGGATGATCATTTTCATACATAACTCATATCCCATCCAATATGCTTTATTACTGATCGTGTCACCCTAATGCTAAGGGCCCACACTGGTAGTTTTCCAATCACTCCAAAGAAAATTTCAAGAAGGC
Source organism: Pinus albicaulis (assembly GCA_034641835.2). Taxonomy (NCBI): domain Eukaryota; kingdom Viridiplantae; phylum Streptophyta; class Pinopsida; order Pinales; family Pinaceae; genus Pinus; species Pinus albicaulis. The sequence goes on along the minus strand of JAXQQM020081418.1, from coordinate 98,535 downwards.
TTTGCTGAGTAATCCTCTTGTCAAGCTGTAATACAATCATAGAAATAAATGTTTACCTCACTATAATATCTAGATGTTTTGGTAACATTAAAGGTATACACGATATTTGCCTATTACTGTCAATAACTCTAATTAAATAGGAGAGCTCTCTCGATAATTAAAGTTCATATATGGTATGTTAGAACATTTTTTAGTCATCTGTATACTTTTTTATTAAATGGACATTAAATACACCATATGAAAGAAACTTTCCTAAGTAAAATTGCATTCCTGCAAAAAATAACAATAAACCATCTTTATTAAGTTGTTTAAAATTAAACGAGAAACACGAAAATATTAAATAAATCTACATTTTTGAGTTTATCTCAAAGAATAATTAATTAAACAACAATTTAATTAATGTTCACAATTATATTTAACTTAAAAGCAGAAATTAATTAGATAAATCCATTGTCTTATTATTTCTAAAGACAGTATTTAAATATGCTTTAAATAATATTATTTTATTTGAATATGACTAAATCACCCTTAAATAATTAAATAAATCGTTATTTGATTTATTACTCAACTACATCCTTAAACTGATAAATAAATAAATTATTTATTTATTATTTTACGAAATAAAAGGAATTTGGCCAGGTCAATTCCAACACTACTCTCCAACAAAATATAATAAAATGTTCTATAAAAAATTTAGATCTTGATTTGGTTAATAATATTTTAACTTTCTTTTTAATATCTGGGCTAACTCAATATTTTATTATAAATAGAAAAGTTCTCATTCATTTACCACCTTTTGTTGCCTAAAATCTGTGGATCTATACTTTTGAGTAAATATTGATCCACCATCATAGTCATGTTTTCTTATACCTTTTTGTTTCGTTCTACACATCGAAAGGGTACACAGGTCTGATACTGAAACATACAAGAACCCATCCCATTAAGAGAAATAAAGAACACCCCTCTAGTGTTTTCCTCCTGGTGCCATTAATACAAAAAATTATTCAACATGTTCTTGTCTTTATCTATTGGAGTACTTAGGTAAATCTTGTTTTTTTCTACGCCAATATCTTCTAATGCATGAAATCTATGTTGCACGCATTTATCACTAGAAATCACCTAACTATATAGAATATTAGCGACCATATTCTTGAATTGTTTTTTTGTAGCTAAAGTAGTATTTTTAAATACGCTTAGAATTAATATTCATACTAACAATGGCGACTCCACAAATTTCTAAATTACAGCACGTTGTCATTTTATGATCATACATGTCTAGGCTAACGCCAGGCCTAAGTTCTCTTAAATTTGTCTATTTTTCTGCTAACAAAGTATTTTTAGCTAAACACTAATAAAAATTCTAACCCGTATTTTAGAGACCTATTGCGTAAGCATACATCGTGCCCGGTGAGCAATAATTTTTTTCTAAAATATTTAGCAAAAGTCTCGTCTGGTCACACTTTGGCCCCAAAAATGTGACTTGGAGCTTTCGAGCAGAATCAGCCCAAAAGCTGACCTGCGCGCGGTACGAGCTTCTAACTTAGACTTTGTAAAGTTTTTGAAAATTTTACGGTTTGTTTAAAGCTATAACAAGGATTGTATGACATCATCTCCACTGTTTTAGACTGTGGTGTTTTCTCAACTAGTTGCGACCTAGCCCCCTAGGAAACACGGTACCCTCCTTTTTGTGGAAAATTTTTCTTCCTTTAACGAGTTGTCTAAAATTTGATCTTGTTCTTCGGTTGATACCTCACCTTTCTCCTCTTGCGATGACTTGTTATATATACACGATACGCCTCATTTATCTTTTTTAGTTTTCCTCTAAATTTGAATCCCCTTTCCCTCCGAAGATATAGCCTTTCGCCACCTCTTCTTTTACAACAATTTTCCCCTGATTTATTTTGTTGTTCTTTTCTCGCCTGGTAGAACTTTGTTTTCTTGAATCTCTCCCTCCACAACCTTAGATATGTTAACGTTGTTTTAATGTGTATTTGATTAATTTTTATCACTATGAACTATTTGTTCGAAGACTACTTGTATCTTGATTTTATGTTATTTCATATTCGCTATTTTTACCTTTAGAGCTTATATATTGTCATTGCGGTCTATTCATTCTTGTCCATTTGCTTTCTTTTTCTCCTAGGCGACTCTAGGTTTCAAAATTAAAAAAATTTACACCTTCATACAAACACCCTAGTGAAAAAGGCACTTGGTGTTACTTTTTGTAAAAGAACTCTAAAAACATTTATCAATTGATCTTGCCCTCTCTTTCCTTTGACATTGTGACAGTGCTCTTTTCATTGCAGCATGTTTGTGTCATCATCAACCACCAGAGCATTTTATCCGAAGCTTCTTAAGCACTTCATCCTCAATTTCACGATCGAGAGAGCTTACTCCTCCAACAAGATTAGGGGCCGCATTATCACAGGTCACCTTTCTTGTCTTCTTGCAATCGCTTTCGTTATCCTTCTCATTCCATGCAATTTCTCCCCCCCCCCTTCACCATGTACAGTGCAAGGCCTAATGCTGGTAGTAACCTACGGCCTCACTTAAGAATACCCTGCGTGGAACCGCAATAGATAATGCCACAAAATTGCTTATACATCACCTTCATGGTAGGCCTCGGCTACGGTACAGCAGTTGATAGCCCTGCTACACGATAGCTAATTGTTCTGTACTAAAATAGGTCTACTGACATCCCAAAGTTTGAAGCATGCAGAAGATCCTTGAGTACGTAACTGATATTTCACATACAATGTTGTCTGTCCATGCAAACATTCTTGTCTTGGTTGTTCTGACTAAAAACTTATAGGTAGGCTTACAAGTGGAATGTGATGTCAGGCCCCTTCACTCCCCCTTTACATAGGACTCTTTTGAGCTTTCTATCACCCTTCCTTCCTCTTAGGCTGCACCAGCATTGGTACGAACTCTTCGGCCTTACTGGTCGATCATGTCCGGCCCCCTGTCAAGCCACTTGTCCAGAATAGTGAGAAGAGAGATCACCATGTTGAGCCTACCTTTGTTGTCTCGCATGGGTGGTTATGAATCTCTACACATATGGAAAATGTCTCCGCTTTCCTCAAAATCGAACCAATCCGCTCTCTTAGGTGTATTAAAAATACCGGCACAATCTGCCATGGTTAGGTTATGTTGTCATTCTACTAATCTTCCCGAACCCGATGATACCAATACTGAGCATCTCAAATGTGGCAATACATCAGCCGACTCTCTCTAATCCATGTGCTCAACACTCATCGCTACCCGTTTTCCTAAAAGCCAACACCTCCTGCAGCACCCCTCTCGTCGCATGTATAGGATACGCTTGCCCTCCTCTTTGTCATTTTACCACACTCTTTAACCTCATATTATTTATATCCACATTTTAATGTTCCCATCTCCTCCATCTGTTAGCTGCCTCCTCCCTTGCTACCCTATTTAACAACAACACCACCTAAAGAAGAGTATACACGGCCAGTGCGACTAATCCTCCTCCCTCAAAAAAAAAGAAAATGAAAAAGCACTCAAAATCGACTACCTGGTAATCACGGGCCTAATCAAAGTAATGCACTCCTAACACTACGAACCAAAAATAGTACACTCAGCCCCAACGAAATAAGCACAACTACTTTGAACATTGTTCTTGTGCAAGTATTACTGTCGTCTCTTACGGGTATATCTTTAACATGTCTGGCAGTGAGTCTCAAGCAACATTAGAGGACAAAAGTCTTCATACAACATACGGTCACCTAGTCAGCCGACTATAGCACGATCCTTTCCCTCGGTGAGATTTGCCGCTGCAACCACGAAGGTCGGTGGCGTAACCTCTTTTGTACGGTGCCTCCGTTCTGGGTCATGATGAACTGCGGTCAACCTTTCGCTGAACATCTAATCTTGGAACTAAGTCCTATCAGCAAAACAAGCTTCCCCTGCTGTCTGTCCCGAACGCCTCTTTCGGTCTCTAAAAATCCTCTTTCGGCCCCTAGCGGTCCCCGCCCGGATGCCTCGGCAAGGCGCCAGGTACATGCCAAGGCCTACTGCCTGGGGCCACTACGCGAAATACTCGCCCGGTAGCCGCCCATTTGCTGGCATAGCCACAGACGGTGCTTTAATCCTGCGCTGCAATTTCAACGCTCGACTCTCCAGTGCCCTTGACTCTGTCTGCCATGAGCCATGTGGAAATCTGTCAAATGATACGATTGATTGTCTTTGATATTGGCCGGTGATCCATCCTCTCTCTGCTTAATCACCTTCCAAATCCCAATCGAATCTGGGAATATAAAATTTCTCAAATGCATTATTGATGAGCATCGCTTTACGTGATGTCACTTGATTGGAAAGTAACGCTAAAATCACAAATTTAGCTCCTTTCACCTTATTCGATATTTTTGTTATTGATGATGACCTAATTTCTTTCTTTCCAAGCCTACTAAGTTTTCTAGAAACTGATCTCCAAAGTATCAAATGTCATCTAGAAAACACCCAAAACAATTTTTGTCCTCCTACCTTAAGTCCTCTGCCATTGGAAAAACCTGTTTTCAAGACCTATACAGTTTCGATCAAATAAACTGTCAATATTACTTCATATGGCTAGAGTTATCTCTTGTCATTACCTTTATTCCACAAGCCTTTTATTCTCCATTGTTGAAAAAATATCTAAAACCCTATCACTGATTATACCTTAATTTGAAGATCTAATCATACTAAAGAAAACATAAAAATATGTCAAGATATAACCCTAAGTTAGATAGTGGTGGCAAAGAATCCTTGTGTAAAAAAACATCACAAACCAAAAACCTCTGTTTGTTACCCGGCCATAGCCGTACGTTAACACCTAATCTACAAAAACAAAACTTCATCCATCACATAAGTACGTTACAATGAAAGTCATTCTATACGGTCCAGAAGAAGTTCAACAAAGTCCAAAACGAGAAGAATATACAAGTATATTTCTGTCTAAAAAACATGTTTAAGGTACGAGAAAAATCTCATAAGACCCCAAAGGAAGCTCTTGGAAGTTCAAAAATCCTTATGTTGTTACATCTTTGCCGAAGTGTAATTGCAACAATAAATGTGTAAATAGGCTTAAAAAAAAAAAAAAATCGAAGGTCATGTACTGAACTAAGCATACATAAATAAAAAAAGTAAAATGGTAGTGAAGGGCTACTAGCCAGGGTATAGTAAAGCTAAGAATTTTCAAAGGAATAGGTACATCCTCAAAGTCATATAGGCAAAAGAGATAATGTTTTTTTGATAGAAATATACATAACATCTTGTCAAAGAAATTTCAAAACACTACATACATGGCTTCAATCATGGGAAGTTAGTCAACTGTATCTAGCAGAAAATACTTTGCATACACACAGTCATGTAATTTACAGTCTAAGGATTTCCTGAGATGTTTTAGAAAACGTATCTTAAGACACATATCATAGAAATATTATTGCCTATTTGACATGATACTAGGCAGAGACATGTGATTTGTAGAAAGGTAATACATTTGGAAATAGAAGAAATTTCAACATATCTAGGAGAAATCTCCTCCTTTAAAAGGAAGTAGATAGTTGAAACCCATAAATGACCTCAACCATTTAGAAAAGTAGATGATTTAGGAACATGATAAGGCTTCTCCTCCTTTAAAAGGTATATGGATGAAAGCACAGAAACAGCCTCCTTCATTTAAAAAGCGAGAGGGTTAAGTTGTCAAAGTAATTGTTGTAGGTCACCTCTTTCCAAAAAATGGACAAAAGATCATCAACGATTTTCATATATGGTTTTAGGCAATTTGCTTTGAAGGGCGAGTTTTAAAATCGATGGTATGTAAATAAAGTTCATAGGTAGAAAATCCACTCCATGTCACAGGTTAAGCTGATACAGAAGATAGCATGATGGTGTTAACGAGCTCTTGATCTTTGCGTTCATAAAAACCTTACAAAGGATAAATCATAATGCAATTTTGACCAAGCAAGCCTCTTATGGATGGTTAAATTGGCCTTTAAATAGAATTCTAATCTTATCTACAAAATGAATGGACATATACCTAACTAATGATAAAAAGGCATGATAGCTTTTGAATAAATTCATTATGATTATCAAAGCTAAGCTACCTCCGAATTATAGATGAAAAGAAAAACTTAAAAATTTACCTTTCAAATGGGTCAAAGAGCCAGAGGCACATGTTATTTAAAGACGATTATATTTGTTAAAGAAGGCCTTTTCATTCTGATTATAGAGATAGAAACATCATCATCAAAGGACAGTGACACATAGCCAGTGATTTCTATTACTGTTTATTAAGATCCTTCAAACTAAAAAATGTAAAGGTAGGTATTCAAAACGACCTCTGTTGAAAGAAGCCTCATTAACCAAATACCAAAGTAACACAGGTGCAAAGGAGAAAAGGTGCTAGTTTAAAGCCTTTAAAAAGCCCTCATCAGAAATTTAAAACTCTAAAAAAACTTTCATTAGCCTCAACAAAGAAAAACGTTTTTTGAGCAATCTCCAAGTTTCGACATAAACTCTACGCGGTGCGCCGTAGGTGTGACACACGGTGCTAAACATAGGTACCTATGCTTCATACATCTTTGTCTTGACGATGTTGAAGCTTTTAAAGACGTCAAAGCACCTCTGCCTTCGCGCATTAGGTACAAAAATAACAACATTCCACCTCTTCAAAAACATATGTGTGCTACTGACACTCAAGGACCTCAAACATAATTCTTCAAGTATTTCTCACCTTAATCAGTACAATTTCAAGGAAGAGTTTGCATCATAATTTTCAAAGAAAGAGGGTTTTCTTTGTTCTTTATAGAATAGTGAAAAGGTATTGTGTTAATTTGAAGAGAATTTTTCTTGCCATGAAGTTAAATAAAAATAGTAGATAAAGAAGAGGTTTGAATATGCCAATATAAAAAGTCTGTTTGTACTTTAAAGTAGCAAAGATGTGTGCAATTTCACAAACAAAAATAGAGTTTATAGGAGATCTTATTTTGACCCTAAAAAGTTATTTTAACTCATTAAACGGAAATTGAAGGTAGAAAATTGGGTTCCAAAACAAAGAGACATTTTCCTCAAAATCCACAAACAAACCTTGTCAAAAAAAAAACCTCATTCTCTCTTTGATGTTGAAGGGTAGAATTTCTTTTCATTCGGATACACTTTTTGCAGAGCAAAAAGAAAAAAAGTAATCATTCAAGGAGAGAGAAAGTAAGCAAGTTCATTGTTCAGCAGCAAGGGCATGCTGTTTGTTCTAAAAGAGACAATAACATCAAGGAGGGCAGTTTTACGCCAAAAATACGAGAACACGATGTTTGCTAAAGAGTACGATTCTATGTTTGCAAATGATGCCTTGAAACAACTATACCAAAGAGAGACAATAGTTTAGAAGGACCACATTTTCTCATAACCACAAAACATAGTCGATTAGAAAGGATTTCATATTGTCAAAATCAAAGGTTGTTCATTTGAACAAGTTGATTTAGCTAGCTAAGAAAAGAATTGGTTTTTCTCAAAGGTAAAGGGTGTATTGATTGAAGATTTATCTGGGTGACATTTGAAACAATTTACCTTTGTGAATCAACAAGGATCTTAGAAATAAAAAATGCCTCCAAGCAAGATAAGCAGTGGCCTTCACAAAGTACTCAACCTTTTCAACACGAGGAATTGAATGCCTCTCTTTCAGTTCTCTTTAACACTGTGAAGTAGGATATTTAGATTTTTTGAGAAGAGTTCAAAGAGTACACGGTCATCTTCCTTTGCTTGCATCTCTTTTGCTTCGAAACATAGAAACAGCATATTCATCTAGCGATTTGGGCCAAGCTCTCTCCTAGATCTGTCTCTAGAGCTACCCAAAATTCCATATAGAGATAAAATGGTTTAGCGGTACCTAGATTCGAATCAACAATAAAAACCATACCAGAAACACCGAAACATGGAATGCATGCCCATCTATTTTCCTTTTTCATATTTGTTGACCGCTGTCTTGCTCTCATGAAAAGATCATCATGAGTGCTTTAAATACCAAAGAAATTTTCTGGAAATTTATAACATATCGAGCTATAAAACCGCTACAAAAACCCAATTGCTAAACGCCCCTTTCCTCTATAAAACGTGAAAAAAATACTTCTACTATTAAAATAAACGCCTCTCGGCCGTAGCTTGCTCTTTTCATCGTTTTCACCTTATCAGTTATCCTCCATCAACAAGAAAAAGAAATTTCTTGAACTCTTTCATTTTACGTACGATTTCGCCGCTGTTGCCATCACGTCTGCCTCCCTAGGCATCCACTCATCATGTTCTCCTTCTTCCCAATAATCCACTCCTAAAAGCTTAAAAAATACGCCTATGATTGAAAGTGAAAACAAAAGTCAAAAAATCAAAAAAATGATCAAGAATAACACAGTGAAAAAGGCAAATAGTGATAGGAAAAGACAAAATGAATAGTCCAAGCAAAACGGTGAAACATGAAGAAGAAGATAGTGAAAGAATGCAGAACGAGTTGATAGAGAACATAAACGATCGAGAAGAAAATATTGGAAGCCACATAACATTGAGAATAGGGATGATGACACAAAACGTGGAGATATAGAGCTAACGATACGTGATAAGAAAAAGTGAACAAGGCGGCCCTCGAGGAGACCGCGGTGACAGCAAGGCACTTCGCAGAGAGGGTCGAGCGATCCTCAAGGCATATAATGAAAATAAACCCACCAGCAACAGAGATGATGAAAAACAAAGCAGCGGTGACATCTACGACAAGGCAACCTTCAAGAAGAAAACAATGACAAGGCCAATGAAAGGCAGTAAAGAAAAATACATGAATAAACCTTGTATAAGCTGCACTCTCCTGGGCAAGGGCCATGTTCTTCTCAAAATAACAAAAGCCACAAACATCAAGAAATAAAGTAAACAAATTGTAACTCCAAATATTATAAATAACAGAAAGCAAAGAAAGTTCCCAAAGCAATCCATTGTTGAATTACCAAAAGAGAGAACCAAGAAAGGCCCACTTTAAACAAGAAAGAAAGAGAGAGTGTGTGAAAGAAAGGATTTTGATATAATTCAGATAAATAAATACAGTAGCAATGCAACAGGCAGAAGCTAATCCTTGAAGTCCCTCTTTACCCGGAAATAGAAAAAGTGCATTCATGACAAAGTGGCCTTAGAATATAAAGACCTCACACATTCTCTGGAACACAAAACAAGAAAATGAATATCACATAACCCAAATTACAGAACATAGGCTATCAAGTACAAAGAAGCCTCCAAAGTGAAAATTAATTGGAAGAACTTGTAATAAAATTCAATAATAACGAAGAAGATCAGCCAAGGAGGAAGAAGCCCAAGGCTATAGGACTCAAGGAAACACAGGCCAGAAGGAAGGCTGCCTTTTCACAATCTTTCCTCTGCCTTTTATTCACCCAAGAGGAATGAAAAGAAAAAAAAGCATGCTTGAAAGAGTGAATAAACATGGAAATAAGTTAGAAAGAGCTAATAGATACTTAATCCTTCAAAGAAATGACACAGGGCACTATAAGAAGCTTAATCAATTCGCCCAACAGAAATTGAAGGCCACACAAGAAAAGCTCAAGGAGGCTCAAAAGAGGTGCCCAGCACCAAAAATGAACAAAGAAATATCAAGGCTTCAAATTTTTTCCTCCGCTTCTCAGCATGCTTCTGAAAACCCATGAGGGTCATGCTCACCAAAATTGGGCAAAATTCGACAAGTTTTGGTTTTTTGACAGTTTTGGACTTTTTGATAAAAATCATGGGCATCGCCATTTTTGTTTGAAGCATCCTAAAAGGATGAAAATGGTATCATTGGATGCCATAATTTCAGGGGGATCTACTCAGCAAATTTTATATCAATTGAAGATTATTTGGTCCCCCAAAGTGGCGAAAAACAGTCACTTTTTCAACACTCTGCCCCGCATATCAGCAAAGGCTATTTTCTGGGTTTTTTCATATAGGTCAGATTTTCACAGGCTTCAAGTGATCATTTGGGGAAAACAAAGAATTTTCAGAAAATAGACATCCAGAGCTTTCAAACGAGCTATCACGAGCCCCGTTTCGACATCGGGAAGGCCTCCAAAAGTTTCTCACAAGACAGGGGATTTTCTGCTGATATATTTCTTAAGTATTTTTGTGAAAATTGCACTTTTCTGAAGTGGCTTTTCCTAATGTGCGTTTAGCCTTTTTTGGCCATGGTTAGTTAGGAAAAGTCAATATAATTTCCTTTTTTAGCATTTTTAAGATATTTTTATAGATATTTTGTGCCTTGGGCTTTGCAAAGCCTCAAGGACAAAATCAGATATTTTTGATGGGCCAATGAGCTTGCTAGTTGCACTAGGAGGTTCTCCTTCATCTTGGCCTATATATTCCAAGAGATTTCATTGTAAACAAGGCTGAAATTGATGATATAGAGAAATATATGGTTATACAAGCTTGGAAGAAATACTTGTCTCATGCATTGGATAGTTTCTTGAATGTTTTTGGATGATGAAAGAGGACTGCTGTTGGATTCCTTGACTTGGTAAAATGGTATAGTGTCCCTCTCTGTTATGTTTCTTAGTTTTCATACATATTTCATGCTCTTGCTTGCTATAAGATAATAGAGAATAGATTTGAGACATGCCCTTGGAGGCACCTCAGATTTCCTGTTTCATTATAGCTTCTATGTTTTCTTCCTTCTTAGTCATATCAAAGAATTCTTGATTGCTCTTTGATCACTGAAGAAATTGTTTTCTTGTTTCATTTATGGTTTTATGCATGCTAAGTATGATTCACGGTATGCCCTGCTTACTCATGGCTAGTCATAGCTCCACCTCTGAAACCTTTCTTTGAATGTTTTATTGTCCTAGTTGAACCAAGGAGGTCTTGTATTGATCTTGCCCTTTGCCTAAAACTCTGCAATCTTACTTCAAAGTGCCCGATAGCTTGAAATACTATGTCTATGTGTTTCCTCATAGTGGTTTGAGTTATTTTTTTGTCTTAATTGTCTTTCCCCAAAGTCTGATAGCAATTTCCTAAAGTTAGAGAGTCATATATCTCTATGTATTGCTTGAATGTTTATTTCTATGCATTTATCAGTTTGTAGTTACATTTATCATGATTAATGGTTAGCCCTACCATATAAATGTCAGCTATTGAACTATTTATGTTTGAAAGCCTTTTTCCTTCACAAACTTAGTGTCCATCCCACTTCATTTTACCTTAAGATCCATTTTACCTTGATCAAATCAGCCCTTCAACATACCTTGTATCACCATCTGAAGCTTTCTCGACCTTTTCGACCCCATAGCCCAGTTGATCTGACAATATTTTTATCTATCTTAGTCTTTGATCAGTTCCTCCCTCACAAACCTAAAAGAAAAACCAAAAAACCTACTTCATAACTAGCCTAAAATCAGAAACACAAGAAGCAAACACATAGATATCCCTTACACAAATAGAGAGAGCCCTCTCTGAGTCCAGGAAGGCTAGGTCCTTGGGCTCCAAAGATTGGTTTGATGTTACCCTGTCACTTGGCTTGCCAATCAGCCAAATCATGGGACCCTAACATAATGGCGATCACGGTGGGACTAAATCAGTACATAACCGTCTAGCAAACTCTTGTAGATTCATTAGTCTTTCAAAAATTAAACAGGCAAGCAGTCCATAGAATCATTTGGAGTAAGCTCTTTTTGTTTCACCACCCTAGCAAAGTGATGAATCAGTTTTAGAATACTCTAATAAACCATAGGCTGCACATAAAAACTCAGAAAACCCCAAAAACATCCCCAGATTGGCTTTTCCTAGTTATTGGTGGTGGACCATAGCTACATATCTATAAAAACAACCAAGTTCCACCTGGTGACTCCATTAACCTCTAGTAGGCCTAAAAGCTCCATAAAAAACAAAAAAATTCATAAACCATACCTTTCTGTTGACTGATCCTTTCCAAAAACTTAAAATTCATGGTGCAAACTCTGTAATCAGTGACAAACTAAGTATAACTTAGTGATTTAAAAAACTTCACCTAAACATAGGAGATAAACAAAAATAAAATTGCAAATAGAACCATTAGCTTGTCCAAACAGTCTAGAAAACTGTTGAAACTAAGTGATAACTCTTCCTTGCAAGTCTTCATCTCAAAGTTTTTTAGAAATTTTTTTCCCAAAAACATCTTTGATAGTATTGGTGGTGGACCATAGATCTCAAAGAAATCCACCTGGCGACTCCACTAGCCTTCATTTTTGTTTTGACCATTATTCACATTAGCAAAACCCCTAGAGAGGCCATCCATCCAAAACAATCACAAATACCTTCCTCTCTAAACTTTGAATTTTAACTTTGGCTTCACAAAGAATCTATACTAGATCTCATCCAGATCCAAATCCCCCGATCATAGTAGATAACCCAGAGAAGATTCTGTGGTAAGCTTTTGAAACTGGCAACTTAGCTACTGATAGGTCCATCCATAAAGCAAGAACAATACCTAAACACCTCACATCCTTGTAGGATTCCCCATTTGACTTAAAATCAGCAAAAACCCTTTTTAGAAGCAAGTCACAAAGTAAAGTAAACTTTGACGATCTTGATCCCCTAGATTTGCAACAAAGTCCTAGTAGAGAAGCCTCACCTACTACGCCTCCTGAATTTCAGCTTCTCCATCACTTTGGCTCCTACCACCCCAGATCTTCTCAAAATCAGTTCACTAGCCCAAGTACATCTGCCACACCCATCCAAACCACCACTGTTCAAATCACCTCAGCTCATCCTACAAGCCCTCATATTGTAAATCGTCCATTAGCTCCCGCCATGGAAGCTTGGTATGCACCTTTGGTGTTACCACACCCTTTGGCTCCTTTACAAAATGACTATCAATCCAAAATTCCACACTTTATCAGAGTTGAGGCTACTACCGCCCAACAACATGTAGATAGAATTAGCGATGCCTTTGAATACATGGAAATAGAAGACGAGACCATAAGAATGAGGATGTTCGCCCAAAGCCTGGGCGGAGAACCCAAAAAATGGTTTAAGAGCTTAACTCCAAATAGTATATAAGATCTCCCTGAACTCTACCAAACTTTCATAAATAGGTGGGAAATCAGAAAAAACCCCATTCAAATCCTTTCTGAGTATAAAAATCCGAAAAGGGATAATGGGGAAAGTGTCTGGGACTACTGCACTAGGTTCAACAGTGTTTATAACGCCCTCCCACCTCACTTCAAACCTCCACTTGGCTCAACCTTAGAAAAGTTTCTAGAATTCTTTGACCCAGACATGACTTATCAACTAAGAGACAAGGACCCCGCAACCTTAGAGGAAATGCAAAAAGTGGCCATGAGTGCAGAAGCCAACTTAGCTAAAAAGAGAGCTAGGATGAGGTCAGAGAAGAAAGTCACATACCATGATGAAGTTTCCCCTTCAGTATCTTCCTCAAATGCTAGAATAGATGACCTGGTTAGATCCATGGTGAAAATGTGGGAAAATATAAGTGAAAAGACACCTCTTAGGGACAACCAACCAAACCCTCAAAACAGGAACCGTAACCAAAACTTTAGGAGAGACCAGTCTCAAAATAAACTAAGGGAAACTGACCAAAAAATCAGGCCACCCTTCAATTAAAATTATGTTGATGAGGAAGAGAGAGATATAGAACCCATTGATGAAAGTCATTTAAACCTAATAGGTTCTGATAACGAGGGTGAGGTTTACCTCACAGAAGAAGAACAAGCTTTCTTCTCCCCGAATCAAAATGAAACCAACTATGAGGACCTCGAATATCCTGCTATAGGATTTCAGAATGCCATAACAGAAGCTCACAGGCAGTATAATATTAGGAGTAGAAAAAACCAAGACAACTCCAAGAAAGGTAACTCAAACACTGCTGTTACTAAAACCCCTGATACCATCCTTAAAAGTGTAGTGGATAGCAACAAAATCATGGTCAAGAAAACTGACCAAAACAAATATAAAGATATTCAAACAAGCCTTAGCCCAGATCTTCCTAGTACCTCTACCAAGATTCCTGAGATGGTTGTGTTGAACAAATCCAAAACCAAAGTCAAAAAATTAAGAGCATAGAGAAAGTCATGGCTGAAAAAGCCGAAACAAATCTATCTAAACCACAAGTGCCATTTAGTTTTGAAGGGGAAATTGTAAAAATAAAAATAACCATACCCCTTACTGAGATAATAACTATAGATAGTTATAGATCTCAAATCTTCAAATTTTTTAACATAGGAAATGAGGAAGATACTTTAAATCTGACCGATAACAAACCCGAGCTTTTATTTGGTCTCGAAATAGAAGGTGAATACCAAGAAGGAATTGTTTCCCCTTTCTATGTAAGTTTAAACATCCAGGACAAGATATTACATAACGCCATGTTAGATTCCGGTGCCTCCCATAACCTCATGCCTAAAGCAGTCATGGATAATCTGGGTCTAGAGGTAGCTAAACCTTATAAAGACATGTATTCATTTGTTTCAAGTTGGGTCAAATGCTTAGGCCTAATAAAGAACATGTGTTTTGCTTTAACACAAATACTGGCAAAAAACCTAGTCATGGACGTAGTAGTGGCCGATATTCCTCCTAAGTATGGAATGCTATTATCAAGATCATGGGCTGCCAATATACAAGGTAACCTTCAAATGGATATGTCATTCGCTACCATCCCAGTTTTCAACCAGACTAGGAGGTTGTACCGAGAGACTCACATGAAATACATGGTTAGCAACCGGGATAGGCCAAACAACACTCCCATTTATTCCATTCATTCCAATTTAGATTATTTTATCTTATATAATGAAAGTGATATAAATGAGCAAATAAAAGAAAATGAAGAGGATTTCAAACCATAAAAACAACATTTCCCATCCCCAAATGAAGAAACTAATGACCAAAGCTCCAAGAAATCTAAAAAACAACTTAGTATCATGTATGAAAAAGAGACTCTTTGGAGTGTAAGCTTTGACGGTTCTTGTGGAAAAACTGGTTCTGGGGCCGGCATATGGATACACAATACTAATGAAGGTCATTTTTTCAAATTAGAATTCCAATGTACTAATAACATTACAGAATATGAGGCCCTTCCCCTTGGTCTACACATACTTAAGGATTTAGGCGCTAAGAAAATATCATCCTAGGGAGATTCAGAACTTGTAATTAGACAAATCAAAGGTGAATATTCGGCAAAAAACCCAAGACTGAGAGAATACAGGAATGCAAATTTAGACATCCTCAAAACCTTCGAGAAATATGAACTCACTTATAGTCCTAGGGTTCAAAATAGTCTAGCCAATGAGCTTGCCTTTGCCACAAGCAATGGCCAAATACCATGTCTAAATGAGCAATACAGTATTCAGGTCAAACATCGCCCTACAGTACCAGACAATATTGATCATTGGAAAATATTTAAAGATGACTATCAAATTGATGATTTTTTACAATCTAGGAATGAATTTGAAGTAACCAAAACAGATTTAGAAAATGAAGAAAAGAATCTTGGCAAAAATCAAGATCAAGAGCCAAATTTACCTTCTTGGACAGATGTAAACTTGGTAAATCATCCATATGAAACTGAGATAGGAGAGGACATAGACCAAAGAGAACTTGAAGTCTTACACTGTGAAAATGATACCATACCCAGAGGGCTTGCACCCTTAGAGGAATTGTTTGATTTTAACGATGTGACCAAAAAGCCAAAAATGGAATCTACCAAGGTTGACATAGAAGAGTATAACATAGGAAGCACGGAAGAACCAAGAAAGATCAAACTATCCAAAACCCTCCCTTCTCACATAAAACAAAATTAAATCAAGTTGTTTAAAGAATTTAAAGATGTGTTCGCATGGGGATACCAAGATTTGAAATCATATGACACAAGCATCATTCAACATAAGATTCCCCTCAAAGAAAACCAAAAGCCTTTCAAAAAGAAGTTGAGAAGAATAAACCCAGTCTTACTACCTTTGGTTGAAAAGGAAATCAAAAAGATGTATGATGCTAGGATAATAGTGTCCCTCAAGTACTCTGAGTGGGTTTCAAATAAAGTATCAGTTAGGAAAAAAACTAGTGAGATCAGACTTTGTATTGATTTCCGAAATCTGAATAGAGCCTGCTTGAAAGACAACTATCCGTTGCCCAAAATGGACTACATACTTCAAAAGGTGGTAGGTGCTAAAAGGATCTCATTACTTGATGGTTTTTCTGGTTACAACCAAGTGCCGGTTTACCCCACTGATCAACACAAAACGACTTTCACCACACCTTGGGGCACTTTCATGTACATTAAAATGCCTTTTGGATTGATGAATGCTGGAGCCACATTCCAAAGAGCCATGGACATAGCCTTCTTAGAAGACATTGGTTATTTCATAGTCATATATCTCGACGATATCACAGTATATTCCAAATCAGATGAAGAGTACCTGGTTCACTTGAGAAAGGTTTTTAACAAATGTAGAAAATATGGTTTATCCCTGAACCCCAAGAAAACACTTTTTGGTCTCCAAGAAGGAAAACTCCTAGGTCACATCATTTTGGAAGATGGAATAAAAATAGACCCCCAGAGAATTGAAGGCATATTACAAATACGTCACCCCAGAAACATAAAGGAGTTGCAATCCTTTATCGGAAAAATTAATTTCTTAAGAAGATTCATCCCAAATCTTGCTGAACTTCTGAGAGATATCACAAACATGTTGAAAAAAGAGGTTGGAGTTAAATGGACTACATATGCCAAAAAATCTTTTGAATTGGTTTAAAAATCCCTAACTAAAACACCGGTACTAATAAGTCCTGATTTCACCAAAGATTTTTACATTCTCTCATTTGCATCAGAACACACGATAGCTGTCGTATTGTTACAAAAGAACACAGCATGGCAAGAACAGCCCATTGCCTTTTTTAGAAAATCCCTAAGAGATACTCCCTTAAAATATAACATCATGGAAAAACAGGCATTCGCATTGGTAAAGGCACTGAAAGATTTCCGAGTTTATATCTTGCATTCTCATATCATTGCTTTCGTTCCTAATGTCATCGTCAAAGATATATTAAATCAAGATCCCGTTGGTAAAAGGGGAAAATGTATCGCTATCATCTTATAATATCACTTAGAAATCTGACCCACCAAACTGGTTAAAGGACAAGGACTCGCAAGACTAATGGCTGAAACTAACCTCCAAGCATTAGATATAAATTTTGTTGACACCTTAGAAGAATAGGAAGAATGCACAGCCCCTCATGTTGAAGAATTATTTTTAAATTTACCTTGGTATGCGGATATTCTTTATGTATTATTTTATCTAAATTCTCCTCCAAATTTATCAAAGAAAAAAGCAAGGTTCCTTAAACAAAAATCCCTAAAGCTTTGCATTATAGATGGAGTTCTGTATTGGAAAAATCCCACTGGTATGCTACTTAAATGTTTGCTTGAGTATGATGCAGAGAAAATTATGCACGAAATGCACGAAGGAGAATGTGGAGGTCATCTCTACTGGAAAACCACAGCTAACAAAATCCTTAGAGCCGGTTATTATTGGCCTACCTTATTTCCTGACACTCACAATATAGTTATGACATGCCATAAGTGCCAAATTTTTTATGGCAAGAAAAAGCTTTTACCTTTTCCCTTACATCCCATCATAGTTGAAGGACCTTTCCAGCAATGGGGTTTAGATTTTATTGGGGAAATTCACCTTTCTTCATCCGCTCAACATAAATGGATCCTTACAGTGACTGATTACTTTACCAAATGGATAGAAGCCATACCCTCCAGGAATGCCACCGATTCAGTTATCATTAAGTTCCTAGAAACCAACATTCTATCTAGATTCAGTTGTCCTAGGAAGATTATCACAGATAACGTTACTGCCTTTTCCTCCAAAAGAATGGTTGACTTCTGTTACAAATATCACTTTTCATTAGGACATTCCACTACTTATTACCCTCAAGGTAATGGTTTAGCCAAGTCCTCTAACAAAATCCTAGTCAACATCATCAAGAAACTTCTAGAACAAAATCAAAAAGCATGGCATGGAAAACTAGTGCATGCACTATGGGCTGATAAACGAACCACCAAAAAATAAATCGGTATGTCTCCCTACCAACTAGTGTATGGCATGGATGTCATTTTCCCAACATCTTTAGGGGTTTTAGTAATGAAGGTATTGCAAGAAGTTCAAATAGAAGAAAATGACATGCAAAGGAGGGTAAATCAGACTATCCATTTACAACAAACAAGAGAAGAAGTTTACCAAAAGGCTCAGTTAGCGCAAGACAAGATAAAACAAATTTTTGACAGAAGGACCAAGAAAAATTATTTTCAGATTGGGGATAAAGTGTTAAAATGGGATTCCAGAAGAGAAGACAAAGGTAAACATGGAAAATTTGAAAACTTATGGAAGGGGCCTTTCATCATCAGCTTAGTTAGCGGAAACAATGCCTTTTTCCTGCAAGAACTTGATGGGACTGAAACTTTTGGAGGTCCTGTGAATGGCAGGACATTAAAGCATTATTTTTGTCAAGAGATCCACTTTTAAACATTTTCAATCATTGTATATATCATTGCTTGAAAAATAAATCAAAAAACAGAAAACTCAAAAAAAATAGAAAAGTAGAAAAAGAGGGCAGTTTGAAAAGCAGAAAGAAAGCCCCATGTTCAAAAAATAGTTATTCTGAAAGAGTGCAAGTCTAAATGCCGCTACTAGTGCTCAAAATGTCTTGTTCAGTTATCTAGCCTAATCATAACTGAACATGTTTTAAATTTATTTGCTGATAAGTTAGTGAGAGAAGAGATAGTCAATATTTTGTAAGCTTGACTTGTCAAAGAAAGTAGATTAGGAAAAGATACTGGTTCCGCATGCTCAAAACAGAACCAAAGAGGAAAACAGGGATGAAAAAAAAACTGTGTATCTTAGCCCTGATTTTTCTAAATTTCATGTTCATGCAAAATAATATTTGTGTGCAGCTTGTCTTTCATGCCACAAGTACATGACAAATCAGACTGTCTAATCCTGATTTGGTCATTTTTCAATTTCATGTTTTAGATTAGAGAATAAAATCCTGTCAAATAGCTTAACCTTGATAGTCGATCTAGCATAGGTAGAGAAACAAAGGAGTTCATCAGTTTAATCTGAACTCCCGGCGGATATAAGTGCAGAATTAGATAGTATCATTTTTCAAAAATATTTCGTCAAAAGGTTGCTAGTCCAAATGCACCTGAAAGGAGAAAAAATGTTAGGAAATGTAGCGGGGTAGGTAGAAATGACTTTGATGCTAATCATGCTGTTAATTTTCAGAAATAGCATCGAGGAAGAAAGAGATATGTGCCAATGGATAAAGGCACTGGTCTTCAAAGGCCAGAGATCTGAAATTCTGGACACCTCCTGAAAAGGAGCTGCCCTCCCCAAATGGAGCCACTATTAGTCATCAGTATTTTTCACCTATTGATGATGACTAGTTTCTTAAGCCAAGTTTTCTAAAAGCTAATCTCCAATTTTTAAAATCTATCATCTAAAAAACACCCCTAAACAATTTTTGTCCTCCTACCTTTTCCAGTCAGCCTATGATGAGAAAAACCTAGTTGTCAAGTCTTATCTAGTTTCAGTCATATAATCATGTCCATGAGCTGTCATAAACTAAAAGTTATCTACTGTCATTTACCCTCCTCCCCAGGTCATTCATTCTCCAAGTGTTGATAAAATTTCAGCCACCCTACCTCTGGTCATATGTCATTTTAAGATCTAATCCTACCCAAAGAAAATACTCAAAATCTATCAAAGTTCTCCCCTAAGTTAGGTAGTGGCGCTTTAGGGAATCCCTTCCTTGGCAAAACAATCCTGAGTCAAAATATTTTGTTCAATACCAGCCAACCCTAAATTAGTGCTTAATCTGCAAAAAACAAAGCTTGATACAACCATAGGTCACGCCACTAAAAGGTCATGATGTCTCAGTAGTACATGTTTCAAAAGCCAAGCTGATATAATGTTGATCTATAGTGTTTCAGTGTCTCTTTCAAAAGCAGAGATGTACAAGTATTCTAGAAGACATTATCAAACTAAACATAAGAAGACAGTTGCTTCTCATGTTGTCTTGAGCCTGGGATAAGAATACTAGTCAAAGAGCAAATTCAAGAAGCCTCTGCAAACACAGTCAAGAAAGGTTAGTAAGTAATGACTAGCCAGCAATTACTCTACAAATACAAGTCATGTGGCTCCTGGTTTAAAAGATTCACAATGATATTCCAACCATAGGATACATATCTCAGAACATGCCTCTTATAGCATATTATCAAATTTTCACTTTATTACTTATTGTGATATACCAAGCAGAGATATGTATTACAAGGAAAGATGACACAGTTTGAGAAAGGGATGAAATGTCATGACTGTGTTAACCTCCTCCAAACATGAGCAGGTGGTTGGGTCACTTGTTTCAAACCTCCTCCAAGCAAGAACAGGTGGTTGGGTCACTTGTTGCAAACCTCCTCCAAGCAAGAGCAGATGGTTGGGTCACATGTTGTAAAGCTCCTCCAATATAAAGAGCAGATGGTTTGAAAATATTATGATTAACCTTCTTCGTTTAAAAGCAGATGGTTAGGAACATGATAAGGGCCTCCTTCATTTAAAAGCAGAGGGTCAAGAACAGAGGTATAGCCTCATTCAAAGAGCACAAGACTAACAATGTTTCAAATGACTTAAAAACTTGTTTACACCACCTCCTCCAAAAGGATGAAACAACTGATATATCAGTAGTGTCTCAAATGATGTTTAAATGAGTTCATTGTTTAAAGGAAAGAATTGAAAATCAATGAAAACAACTGAAGGTTCATGGTTTGAAGCCATTTTTGACATCATCCAAGTAGTGATACAATGGTTTCAAAAGAAGTCTTTTCTCTTTTATCTATAAAGGCCTCCTTCGAAGAGTAACCAGAGGCTAGAATGTCAAAAACTTGGAACAAGCTCATCAAAATGACAGGAAGGATGTAGGTCAAAGCTTGGTGAGTGCAAATAAAATTTTATCCACAATGAAGGGGAAGTGTTAAAAGGTGCCTAACAGTGTTTGACAAACTTCAACAATGGGCATAACAAATCATCAAACACCAGAGAGTTGAATTGTCAAAGTAATTTCTAGAATTATAAATCATCTCCTTCCAAGAGATAGGCAAAGGATGCATCAGCAGTCTTAGAGATGGTTCTTGAGCAATTTTCCTTTGAAGGACAGAATAGCCTCAGTCTTTAACAATAGCCTCTGCATATTGCATACGAAGAGGACAGTTAAGAAAATGGGTCTTTTGGTATTTTAAAAAGAGATATATTACTGAGAACAGTGATTTATGTCTTGATATGACAAAAAAGCCTTTTCAAAAGGCATCCAAACCCTTACAAAGTAACCACAAAGGTATTTGATTTCATTTGAATTTTAAAAGGCGGAAGACACCATTCAAGAGGCCCATTATGCAAATTTCAAACCACGAAGCAATTATCTTTTAGCTACACACTGAAGAGAGAAAACATTTTCAAGGCAAATTTCAAGTTTTTGGTGCTCAAACCCTGCGCGACGTGCCTGTAGATGTGCACGGCATGCCTGTCAGCGCCCAAACAAAGCAGTTGAATAGAGGTGCGGCGTGCAGGGCACCTGTGTCTTTGGTCACCGGGTGCCCAAAACCGACCCGACAACCTCCATCTGCACGGCGCTCTCTGTTGCAAATGGATCGCTCCTCCATTAGCTTTCAAAAAAACTCTTTTACGCTGCTCCAACGATCAAACAAGATCCATAAACATTTTTCAAGGTATTTTCCTTACTCCTTGGCAAATTTTGGGGTTAAAAAGGGATCTCTTAACAGTGTTTGCAAACAAATTGAAAAAGGTCTCTTTATTCATGGATAGTAAAATATAAAATAGTGCAAGAAGGGAGGTTTGATGCTAATTTGAAAGCTCTTTGTTGTGCTATAAAAATAGCTAAGACTGCCCACAGTTACTAGAAATAAATACAGAGTTGTAGAGGTCTCAAATCAGTCTAAAATATCATCTAGACAGTGGTAAAGAGATAGAGCTTTTTTCAAAATTGAAGGAGGTCTTCTTGTGTTGTGAAGAGGTCTCAAATTTGCTTGAAGAGGTGTCCTAACAGTGTTAACAAATAATAAACCTTGTCTGCTAAATCAAAGAGGGAAACAGTGATTAGGAGATTAGGCCTTTGCTCAAAATCAAAGAAGTCTTTTGTTGCTATGGGTGTCAAGGATTAATACAGTAATAGAGGAAGGTGTTTTTATCAGTTTTGAAAGAGCCCTAATTACTTTTCAAAAACAATGATAACAAAGAGCAGTGTTTGAAGGGAAGGTTGTTTATGCCAAAACAAAGGGAAATTCCTCTTCAAACAAAAACCACAAACATATCTGGTTTAAACCCTTTGCTCAAACACAGTGATCAAAGTGATTTTGGTTCTCATTTGATGAACACTTGTTTGATAGCATCAAAGAAACATAGTGACTTGCAAGGAGGAGAGGTGTAGTGTTGGGAAACTATTTCAAACACCATTTTAATCAGCCTGTTTTGGTCAGGCAGCAAAGAGTATCCAAAGCATAATGCCTCCTAGGCAAGATAGCAGAAGTGGCCTTCACAAAAGGTATGAACCTTTTTCAACTGAGGAAGTAAATGCCCATCCTTTAGTACTTTTTAACTTTCATGAAGTTGGATGTTTAGAGTTTTGTCAAAAAGTTCAGGAGGTGAAGAGTTATCTTCCCTTGACACACCTATTTGCCTTAAGATTGCAAGGGAAACATGCTCATCTAGCAGGCTTAGACTTCAAGCTTTCTCCTAGATCCATTTCCAAGGCTACCAAAATTCCATATGTCGGAGAAAAATGGTTTAAGCAAAGTTACTTAGACTCAGATCAGTACAAACCCTTTTTTAAACCTAGGCATCGGGATGCATGCCCATCCATCTTTCCTTTTTCATATTTGTTGACCAGCTATGCTCCCCTCATGAAGATAATCATGAAATATTTCACATGCGAGGGAAGGTTTTCCCGAGTCTATGCTTACCATGTCCAGCTACTCATGTACTTCACAAGAACCCAATTGTTAAACCTCCCCTTTTTCCTCCATAGAAGTATTGAAAAGATGGCTTCCACTGTTCAAAAGAGACCTTCCTCTTAGCAGCCAGCTTCCTTAACACACTATGTTCCTTAGCTTGTCTTTTCCATCATTCCCTTATCAAAATTGTCATTCTCGATCAACTTGAGAAGAAGGGAATTTCTTGGGACACTTTCATTTCACATCCCAATTTCGCCACTACTTCTTCATCCCATGCATCTCCTTCACCTTCCAATCAGCATCTTTCTCCTTCTTCTAGTAAGCCCATTCCTAAGAAGCAAAAATCTCCCATGATTGATCAAGAAGAAGAGAATAATGAGGAAGAACAACATAATGATGAAGAGGAGCACAGTGAGGAAAGGTAGCATAGTGATAAAGAAAAAAACAGTGAAGAGGATCCAATTCAAAGGGAACAAAGTGAAGAAAAACACAATAATGAAAGACAGCACAGTGATGAAGAAGAACACCATGAAGAAGAGCAAAACAGTGAAGAGGGAAATGATGTAGAAATGGAACAGTTTGATGAGGAACACAGCAGCCACAAAGAGGAGTATATTGGTAGCCCTCATAGCAGCAAACATGATGAGGATGAAACACAAAACATTAAAGATACAAAGCCTAAAAGCCCTAAAGAAAGCAGGGGCAAAAGTTAAAAAGGCAGCCCTCAAGGAGACATGCAAGGTGACAGTCAAGGCATTCATGAGGAGGGTCAAAACAGTGAACAAGGATGATGAGGGAAGTAGCAAGGGCAAAGACCAAATAAAGCATGTGCTAGCTGCCTCTCCTAGGCAAGAGGCCATGCCTTCTTCTCCAAAAGTGACAAAGCCCCAAACATCAAGAAAGAAAGTGCCTCAAATTGTAACTCCAAATGTTACTAAAGCCCTCCGAAGCAAAGGGAAGTTGCCCAAGCAATCCATTGTTGAATTACCAAAGAGGAGGAAGACCAAGAAGGCCACCCAAAGCAAAGGAAAGGAGAAGGAAGAAGGTAGCCATGAGAAAGAGAGAGAATTTGACATAATTCAGATAAAAAGTGATGATAGTGACAATGAGGCTAGAATCCTAGAGTCTCTCTTGATAAATAGAGAAGAACAAATTCATGATCTAAGAGTAGATCTAGAGAGGTCTAAAAACCTCATTCACTTTCTGCAAACACAAAACAAGCAGATGAGTGTCCACATGGCGATATATGAGACACGGGCTATCAAGTATCAAAAGGAGGCCTCCAAAGTGCAAATTAAGTTGGAAGAACTCATAGGCGAGTTCAATGATAGTGAAGAAGAAGATCAACCAAAGAGAAAGAGGCTAAGGACCATGGGATTCAGAAGAGCTTTGGAGAAACAAAAAGAGGAAGAGGCTGCCTTTTTCCAATCTTTTCCTCTTACTACTTTATTTACCCAAGAGATAGAAAACAATAGAGAAGCATGGCTTGAAAGGGTGAATGAACACTTGGAGAAGAAGTTAGAAAACGCCAATAGAGATTTGGACCTTCAAATAAAAATGACCGGGCACTATAAGAAGCTTAATCAATTCGGCTAAGGGAAATTGAAGGCTACACAAGAAAAGCTCAAGGAGGCTCAAAAGAGGTGCCCAGCACCAAAAATGAAGAAAGACATATCAATGCTTCAAATTTTGGCTTCCGCTTCTCAGCATGCTTCTGAAAACCCATGAGAGTCATGGTCACCAAAATTGGGCAAAATTCAACAAGTTTTGGTTTTTTGACATTTTTGGGTTTTTTGCTAAAAATCATGGGCATCGCCATTTTTGTTTGAAACATCCTCAAAGGATGAAAATGGTATCATTGGATGCCATAATTTTAGGGGTATCTACTCAGCGAATTTCAAATCAATTGAAGATGATTTGGTCCCCCAAAGTGGCGAAAAACAGTCACTTTTTCAACACTCTGCCCCGCATATCAGCAAAGTCTATTTTCTGGGTTTTTTTTACACAAGTTATATTTTCATAGGCTTCCAATGATCATTTTGGGGAAAAAAAGAATTTTCAGAAACAAGACATCCAGAGCTTTCCAACGAGCCATCATAGGCCTAGTTTCGACATCGGGAAGGCCTCCAAACGTTGCCCACAAGACAGGGGATTTTCTGCTGATATATTTCTTAAGTATTTTTGTGAAAAATGCACTTTTCTAAAGTGACTTTTCCTAATGTGCGTTTAGCCTTTTTTGGCCATGGTTAGTTAGGAAAAGTCAATATAATTTCCTTTTTTAGCATTTTTAGGATATTTTTATAGATATTTTGTGCCTTGGGCTTTGCAAAGCCTCAAGGACAAAATCAGATATTTTTGATGGGCCAATGAGCTTGCTAGTTGCACTAGGAGGTTTTCCCTCATCTTCGCCTATATATTCCAAGAGACTTCATTGTAAATAAGGCTGAACTTGATGATATAGAAAAATATATGGTTATACAAGCTTGGAAGAAATACTTGTCTCATGCATTGGATAGTTTCTTGAATGTTTTTGGATGATGAAAGACGACTGTTGTTGGATTCCTTGACTTGGTAAAATGGTATAGTGTCCCTCTCTGTTATGTTTCTTAGTTTTAATACATATTTCATGCTCTTTCTTGCTATAAGACAGTAGAGAATAGATTTGAGACATGCCCTTGGAGGCACTTCAGATTTCCTGTTTCATTATAGCTTCTATGTTTTCTTCCTTCTTAATCATGTCAAAGAATCCTTGATTGCTCTTTGATCACTGAAGAAATTGTTTGCTTGTTTCATTTATGGTATTATACATGCTAAGTATGATTCACGGTATGCCGTGCTTACTCATGGCTAGTCATAGCTCCACCTCTGAAACCTTTCTTTGAATGTTTGATTGTCCTAGTTGAACCAAGGAGGTCTTGTACTGATCTTTCCCTTTGCCTAAAACTCTACAATCTTACCTCGAAGTGCCCGATAGCTTGAAATACTATGTCTTAATTGTCTTTCCCCAAAGTCTGATAGCAATTTCCTAAAGTTAGAGAGTCATATATCTCTATGTATTGCTTGAATGTTTATTTCTATGCATTTATCAGTTTGAAGTTACATTTATCATGATTAATGGTTAGCCCTACCATATAAATGTCAGCTATTGAACTATTTATGTTTGAAAGCCTTTGTTCTTCACAAACTTAGTGTCCATCCCACTTCATTTTACCTTAAGATCCATTTTACCTTGATCAAATCGGCCCTTCAACATACCTTGTATCACCATCTGAAGCTTTCTTGACCTTTTCGACCCCATAGCCCAGTTGATCTGACAATCATTTTATCTATCTTAGTCTTTGATCAGTTCCTCCCTCACAAACCTAAAAGCAAAACCAATAACCTACTTCACAACTAGCCTAAAATCAGAAACATAAGAAGCAAAACACATAGATATCCCTTACACAAATAGAGAGAGCCCTCTCTGAGTCCAGGAAGGCTAGTTCCTTGGGCTCCAAAGTTGGTTTGATGTTACCCTATCACTTGTCTTGCCAATCAGCCAAATCACGGGACCCTAACACATACCTACTTATGTATGTTTATTCCAGAGGTGTAAATCATTACTTTTGACATGACTAATTTACCAATATAATACTTCTAATAAAAGCCATTGTGGCTATTTCTTCCACGTGCATCTACCTTACTATGTTTTTTCTTGTCTCATTCATATTGTAATAATTTCATGGTTGTTTCTTTTATATGCATGTCTCATACTATATTATTTTCCATTATCATGCATCTTTAATGCTAGTTACTTTTATATGCTTTTATCATACTAATGCCATATTTTCTATATCCTACATTTGGTAATATAAAATGCATTTGTATAAATATTTAGCTTCATATTACCATTCATTTGTATGAATTATTTATCCTTAATCAGAATTACCGAACTACCTTAAGCTCTACTCACCCCCCTTAGCTTATGCTATGAACTGATTCACTTAACTAAAGGCTTTATCTCCTCTATATGTATCTTCTGAAATAATTTTTGGCATGATCGATATCATACTCACTAAATAATTCATGAAAATGTTACGTATTTACATATAAGCTAAATCAACAAGGATCTTCAAATGAGGTACCATATGAAGACTTTTTCCAGTTTTCAAGGACGACCAATAGTTATTCGGTTTTCAACACAGAGTAGCCTATACCTAGTGCATGAATTTAATCTCAAAATTTCATTATTTACATATCTAGGTATATAGATACATTCTAACAGATTTAAATATAATGACCACATCAGTCGCTGGTTATACCAGTGAATAATCATAACTTAGTTTCTCAACAAACATCAATTTAGTTCTATTATAAACAGAGAGAAATATATTCAACACTTAAGGAAATATTTTTTCCAACAACAATAACTACCATTCAAGATATGATAAATAAAATTTTTCACAACTTCAAATATTTAGTATATCTAACCAATGCGGCCGAATTATATGGAAAATAGTAGTTTTCCTCTCAATCGTGAATCTTCTCTCCAAATTTTTCCTCATGCTGAGATATTTTATTTCCCCCCAGCATCAACAACCCCATTTTTTATCTGGTGAAGTAATTTTATGCCTCACTTTCCAAGAAGAGTTTCTATAATGACATCCCATTCTTTCTGGGTTTTGCCAATCCTCACAGCCTAGGATTTTATGAAAAAGGTATTTTTTTTTTTCATTTAAAGCCCTCTTTTGTCCCTCGTAGTGATTTATTCACCCATCCCAATGTTATGTCCCCCACACTGGGTGATTTATTATATTTTTATCTCCCAATCTAATTAACTACATAATTATACTCCTAGGGATTTTTCAGAGTAATTAATTTGGGAAAGTTCTTATCTCCATCCCTTTTTTATCCATATTGGATTCCACAATTGAATAATGATCTCACTAAGTATACAATCTTTTCCAGATTAATCCTCCAATTTTTTTTCTTTAATATTAATAAAAAATACTTTAATACACCATCATAATTATTCGATAAAGTCAAATATGGCTTCCTTTCCATTTCTAAAAATAGTTCCCTACTAAATTTAGGTACCAAGATAATGGGGGTATTACACCAACATTCTCCCCCTTAATCCGAAGGGGTATGTATGTGTCCAAGAAGAGATTTATAATAAAAAAAGTGCAAAAATGCATGGCAACACTAGGTTGAATGTGCTCCCTGAGATTTTGGTATAAGGTGGTGGTTTAAGGATAACCATCAACACATGAATGCTTAGTGCAGTTCCTAGAACTGTTCCAAATATGGCAAGAAGTTGAAGTCTTATGCTAGAGAAAGTGATCCTAATGCTTTGAAGAGGGATACCTTCAACTTTGAAAAGGGAGGTCTGCAACCTGTGGTGGTTTAAGGATGACCACCAACTACAGAATGCTTACTGAAATTCCCCAAACTCTTCCAAAACTGGAAAGAAACTAAAGTCTTCTACTAGAGGAAGTGTCCCCAATTATTTGAAGAGGGAGGATATCAACCTAAAAATGGAGGTATCAACCCCGCATAGATGGTTTACGGCTAACCACCAACCAAAGGCATGCTCAAGGGCATCTCTATCTCTGGATACAACTCTTAATCTGGCATGGCATGTTGTGGCTCAGGCTCGCTTGATGTGGTTTTGATGTTTGCAAATGACCAAAAATTCCCCCCTATAAGATACAAGGTGAGAAGATGGATAAAACTCAACTACAAGGCTTTTTAATACTCTAGAAGAGATTCTAACATATGACTGAAATATCTTCTTGGGATTTGAAGCCCATTTCCATGAACAAATCCATCCAAGATGAATATGTTTTCTTGTAGGAGGCTTGTTTTTGAAACATATGTGTGAAGAATGAGTGGTTTTATGACAATTATTACATGGATGAAGATAAAGAAACAATGATTTTTCATATGACCAACTAGATCTTAATGTTGGAATATAACATTATGCTGTTGTTGTTGTGGAAGAGGAACAGAATCTAGAACATTTGAAGGTGAACTGTCATGAAGGAATCTAACACTCTGAAACTGTATGGGATTTGAGTAATCAACAATATGAAAGGACACATCCTTGTCATATCCATGACTAGTTCTATGCTTTTTATGGAAAATCTCTTTTGAAGTTCTAATGATGGGCTTGGGTAGTGGAAATTGAACTTATACATATTTTTGTACATTTTCTCATGAAATGGATACTCCATCTACAATTTCTTATTGCGGATGGGAGTCAGTCTCAATGTTAATAAAAAATAGGTTCAGAATGATGAATCCATCGTTGTAATTCTTCTTGATGAAGCTGAGATTCAAGCTACAAAAACTCTATCTTGTCTTGTTCATTTTGCAAACATATTTGAATGTCAAGGAGAGAGGCTTTGTTGATTTTGGCGGTGTTATCAACAATAAATTGTATTAGAGTATTTGATAATTCTAGTACATCATCAAATTTGTTTATTTTCTCTGGCATATATTGGTCCCCACATAGGATATAAGGAATTCCTCCACAGGTAAAGGCCTGTAGTCCATACTTTTAATTTTTGTTCTACGACTAAACCTAGAATCAGACTTCCACAATATTATAGCTAATGCAGCTCTAGAAGCAAGATAATATGGACAGGTAAGGAGAGAGTCTACATTTCAGCTTAGAGGTAATTCCCACAAACAATTTGTAATGAGCAGTGGCTTCTAGATGCGGAATACACCCTTTAAAATGTGATATGCTCACCCTTTAGCTACTCAGAAATTTTTCCCCACCACATTCACATGCTCAACACTAGTTTGGAAGAGGCTATGGCTCCAAAACAAGGTAACTTGACCCCAGCCTATTCCAGAACTCATCCAAATAAGAATATAATGAAATCCTTCTTCTTAACAAGGGATTTGACCCGTAGTTTGGTCGTAGAAAACACAAAAAGGAAAATTTGATGCTTTTAGACTATTAATCATCTTAAAAACTTCACTTGCATTAACATTAACTCCACATGAAACAAAATTCTGATTGATATATTCCATGACCAACATAGAGTATCTTGGTAGAATGTCTGTGTGTTCGAATGTTCCGAAGAATCCAAATAAACAAACAATAACTTGAACTCTTTATGAGAGGTCGTCAAAGCCTCCATAAAGGCAATTTTGTGGAAAGCATGATGGAAATTTCCATATTCCCTCTGAAACATATTAATAGGAGCCAGAACTTATGTGCTTAGGATTTATGCCCTGTAAAATAAAAGACAAAGCTTCTGCACTTACTGGGAAGTAGAGCTTCTCCCAGATTTCAAGCGACCTGCGAAAATTGATCGAGCTACTCTTGAGAATTTTATTCATGTAAAGTATGAAGAAAAGTGGTGGGTTACACAGAATTGAATATCACCTTTACAAACACTGGTGGAAATTTTTTTTCCTACATATTAGCAGTAAATCATAATAGATGGAAAGGATCCCAGAGTCCATGACACCTCAGAAAAATATGGTAATCATGGTGGAGAAGACACAAGAACCTCTCATGGGGACAAAGGAATTGTTTGTTTTGATGCAAGAAATGATAGAGAATGGGAGAATTCATGAGGGACTAATGCTTCATATCATCACTAGTGTACTTATGCTTTTGTATCCTTTCCATAAAAACCACTGGAAAACTACATCAAATACCATAGACTCTCTGTATAGTTCCAATGATTGGAGCATGAAAAGGTCCATCACAAATTCTACTAAATTTATTCATTGCTGATGCTCCAAAACCTTATTTAGTCAGCGATATTTTCCACCTTATCAATATTGAATATTCTCCAACAAGTAGTAGTAGAACATCCTCTCAATTAGATGATAAATTATGGGCAACACTTCAATCCTTTGAAGCAACAAAACCAACTACACAAACTCAACTTCAAAATGATATAAACATGATATTATGACAGATAAACCAGAGAAACTACAGCTCTCAAAAGACACCAAAAATAACATTATGATTTTGTTTGAAAATTCTACCATAGCTTCTCCATAGGCAGGGCAGGCAGGATAGCAAGGTGAGTTGAAATGCAACAGAATTGATAGGTCAAGAAAGGCCACAAACACTAGTGGCTCAAATTTGAGCAGGGCAGTAATTCTCCCACTCTGATACCATGTTAAACACACATGGAATGTGGACAAAAAGAGTAGGATAAATCAATATTTGAATTATATTAAAAATATTCACATATAAATACAATTCTTTGTGATGCTTAGTCTTCATATAGCAAGTGGTCTCTTGGACTCCGATGACTGTCCACATTCCACACCAACCCTTAGAGGATTAGCTGTCCAACAATGGATAATCAACATGTTTGATCCAGTTAGAGACCATTAGACCATTGATTATGCCCCACATCCACTTGGGAGCACCAGAAATGTTTTTCTTGGAAACCAAAGGGATACCCCCTTGGGTATCATTTTGAGAGCCCTCCTCTTCATCATGGTACATGGAGGACTTATCTTGGCCTTCCAATCATCCTTTTGCACCATTATTTTATCATTTCTGCCTCATTAGGAAGAATTTTTTTACACTTTTGAGGTATTTGGTGGGATTGTCACCAACAGGATTGTTATTTGCACATTAAAATGTTGATTAGGGGCTTAATTAGGCTAATTATACCATCAAACTTATGAGAGGTTCATATAAATAGAAGGAGAGAATCGTTTGTAAATAATCATCATTTGGATTGGGATTTTCTCTTGAAAAAGTATTCGAACCTACAAATGATGAACAAAATTGGATGTTATTGATGCATTTTGATGTTTGGGTTTTTAACTATCTTACCTTGGAGCTTCTGTTTGCAATTTTGATGATGGATATATTTGCTTTATCTTGTAAGTTTTATTCGATGTTATTTATTTACATTTTTTCATGTATAATGTATGGAATAAATTTTCATAATCTTTTATGTTCCCTAATTTGATGTGAATTCAAGAAACACTGCACCATTGAAGTATTGCATGCATTACACACTAGATATTGTAAATGAATGTTCCTAGAGGCTCGTTTTTCACCTTGGATCATCTAATATCCATCACTCCTTTTCAAGCGAAGTATAAACAACTCTTTTGGTTGTGTTGTTGTTTCCTAGGGTTAGAGAAAGCTACATATGTCTCCTTGGTAGAGCGAAATTATTCATCAAATAAAATATTGACTCCATTTATCCCAATTTATAATGCACTGGACCTAATCCTAGTTGATCAATGTTTTTTTTTTTTTTTTTTTTTCATTTTTACCTTTCTTCAATATTTTTCCCCAACCCTAAAAGGTCAAGTAGGACCTAGTGCAAATTTCATTGGAGAAGTCACCTTGAGGAGGGAGTTGGTAGGATACTGCACTGTGGTTTCCTATAGTTTCTCTAAAAATTTGAATCAATTCGTGTGGCTAGTTTGAGAGAGATATCAAGCCCTGGCTCTAACTTTGATTATACATCTAAACCCTTGGGTTAGCAACATTTGAAAGTTCACCTGCTCTTGAAAAATCAAAGGAAGTTAGTCATTTGTTGACCTTTCTCATCCTTGCTTGACCTAGTAATCACATTGAATATCACTCTCTCAAATCCCTAGGCCTTTCTTAGATCCTCCCCTAGGTCTCTCTTGTGGTACCAAACCTTTTTACGGTAGTTGTCTTACAAAGCCCTTAGAGGGATCTTGTCTCCCTGGGAAGCCTTTGGTTCAGGAGTATCCCTTGTAATTGAACAACCTCTCCTCCTAGGTCAAGGTCTCCTTATAAGCTGTTATTGAAGAGCCATTAGTTTCCCTTTGAAGTAGCTGAGCTATTATTTGAGTCTCTCCTTTGAACTGGCTTCAGAAATCACATCACACTTTGCTATTGATCCTATAATTTAAGTGATTCCCCTTATATCAAGACTCAACCCATCGATGAAAGTTCATAAAGAGAAGGGGACAATGACTGAGGTGACAATGGGTCTTTGTCCCATTGTTTTCATTTGGTATAGTATTCATCCCTTAGGTACCCCTTCGAGGACACCTGCTAGATTTAGTGGTAATAAGGCCCACAAACATTTTGCAAAGATGGAACAGACTAGAGGAGTCTAAATTTAATTTCCTATCTTTTAAATTTTGTTGGAAATTTTATTTTGGAAAATTCAATGCAAAATCTAAAGCCCTATCCTGTTAAGTGCCATATTTCACAATTGTTAAAATGCCCCTATGGGTATTGTATATAATATGCATGGTAAAATATCTAGGCCATTAATTTTATACTCTGATAATGAATATGTTGGTGGTTATATATGAAGTTGCCCATTTGGTTAGAGGGTACAATATCTTCTTATGGAAAAACTATGCTTCTTATTGATATATTATAAGTGTATTAAAGTTAACCAAACACTTGAATACAACTAACAACTGTTCAACTAAAATATTCAAAGAGTGAAATTCAAGGCCTAGTTGAACCAAATCAATATCTTACTGAGGGGATTGAATTACATCATAGTGGCAACACATGACAAGATGTAATAATCCTAGTAGCATGCACTAGTGGAGTGGATCATTGGAATTGGTAGGTGAGATAATGATGAGTTATTTGGTTGTAAAACTGCATAAAGAATATTGTTCAGCCATCATAAATTTCCTCAAATCTTCCTATAAAGAGGCCCAAAGCATGAAGAGTAATTCACTTTAGCTTCTTGTGGAAGAGTAAAGAAAACATGATTATCTTGACAAGGTATGCACGCTTGCCAAGTTTATTCTAACCTTTTATTTAAATAAAATATTGTTGCAAAATCCTGCATTTTAACCTTATTAATAAGAATAAGTCAACTTGTTTCTTATTTTTGGAGTCATTAAATCCATATTCCTTACTATTTACTCCTCCTATAGCTGCTTTCAATGTCTATCTTGTAACGACTTCCATGCCATAATCTTCAAGGAAATTCCAACCACATGCATGTTTGCTTCCAAGATTCAGTTTACAACCAATTAATTCCCCAAATGAAGAGAACAATGTGAATAATTTAAATAGGGAAACCTACCACGTTATGCGATGCATGGAAAGATCTTAAGGACGAAAAATAGAAAGAAAACAAATGGAATGTAATTGGTAAATTCCATGCCTAGCATTACACTTTCTCATCTGACCACCAATAAAGTACCAACAGGAAATGTAACATGGACTTCATGAAACAAAGCCAAGTCTTTCTTGCGAAATGAAATGAAGACATGAATTCTTGAGGAAATGAAGTGTCGAAGACATGGTCTTCATGAAACAAAGGCAAATCTTCCTTGTGAAATCGTTAATGAAGATGATGAAGTAGATTTCTCCTCAAAGTGATTTTGTTTTTATATGACCACAAATGTTACAATGATTTAACTCATGAACTATGTTGCTCTAAATTTAGATATTTAAAAGCTATCCATCTTCTGATTTCCAAAAAAACATGCTTCAACTCTGACACCATGTTAAAATTGAAGCACATCGATATCGTGTTATCATTGGAAATGAATAACATAGATCATTCAATAAGGCAAAAATACTATGAAATGAGATACTGACAATTTTGTTACAAAGACAAAGAAAAATAAGATGGATTTGGAAGCACATGAACATATAATAGTGATTTTAGCACTAAACATTCCAATTCCTTTGACTCTTTATTTGTCCAATAATATCTCTCTCGCTCACCATATATGAATCCAAGTTTGTCCTTTTATTAACTTTCCATTTTATAGACCCTCAAATTACACCACGCACAATTGTTTCATGTACGCTAATTTCAAAATTTGATCATTACTTTAATGACCTAACATTTTAACAACAAAAACAAGGCAAGCCTTCAGGACCTTTCCTATAATAGCTGAAATCAAATAACAAGATACTAAAATGACTTTTTGTGGTTGGGGTCATCCTCTGATAGATATGTAGAAATATATAAATAGATTCAACTGATCTTGTAATGTACTAAAACAAAATACTAAATCAATTCTACCGATTGCGGAAACCAATTACGATCGCACAATCACATGAACAAGTAAGAGAAATAATATCAATCACACAACACAAATATGTGTCCGGGGAAAGCCTCAAATAAAAATCCCACTATCTATATATTGAGTAAATTCAAGAACATGAAATAATATGATGTTATTTCTCTTCCCGAGAAACCTTTGCACTCTGTTGATTGTCTCACTCTGATATAAGCAAGTTTGGTCCAATATTTAACCACTTCCTTTCCTCTGTCTGAACAACCTTGCTCACACATTCCTGGGCTAATTTAACCCCTATTAATTACAAAATTCCCATCAATTTATTGTGAAATATTTCCAAGGCATCCTGATGACCTCATGCATGACCTATATACAGTTTTATATTTATACAACTGATAGTTCTATTCCATTTAGCTCTAATATCAACTGGGTCTTCCTTAGAACTAATATGCAAAAAATATTTGTAGTGAATTATTAGTTATCAGATTGATCACTATATGTGAATTAAATCATATTTAATTCATTGGACCTATCACTAGCTTATCTCTTAGTTAGAACTAGTTAAACTGATTTTAACTAAAATAATTGAGTTTGTAATATTCCAAAATGGAAAAGATAGGAATATAGAACATAAAGCTGGAAAATACAGTGATACATCAACACATAAAATGAGAGCAGATCATAGATCCTTCTTATTAAACAATATAGCAGAACATGTGTATAAGATCATGAGGAAAAAGACACTCAAGCTAGGCAAAGCAAGCCTCTAAGTACCTAGTACATAAATATGAAGGACAACTGCTACATAAGAATGTCGGAAGCTAAGACAACACAAATTTTGCAGGGAAAAGCTACTGCTGTAAATGGAAATACATGGATCTGCTAATACATTTCTTAGAAAATGGCTCGATCAAAGATCCAAGCTTTCTAACACTATTCCAAGACAACCCAGAAAGGGTTTATGGAAATACACAAAATGCATAATGTGCCAAATGTGGCCCTAGGGATGAATAACGCTCTGCAACTAAATAATTGGTGGGATTTGGCTGATATGATATGCCAATGGCTGATATCATTCCTCATAAAATTTCTGGATGAAGGGCTGCTCCCCTCACTGGAAAATAGGGTTAAGAACTTGGGTACTTGACCTCCCACTGCAACTGCAGTGTAAAGTAATGTACCTTCTGGAGGAGATTGTCTTGTGGTTGAATGATGTTGCTTGGCTTGATGCTAGATGGTTGAATAAATCTCAAGGAACTTCCTTTCTAGCCTCCTGGATGAAGGGTTGCTCCCTCACTGGAAAACAAGCTCACAAATTGGGTTTATCAATCCTCCACTGCTACTGCCCTGCAAAACAACACAATCCTAAAGGAGACTGCGCTGTGAATGATGGCCCAATATTGGCCTGATGCTGGATAGTGGAAATGATGCTAAATGAACCTCTCCTAAGTAGGAACTCAAAGTCCCTCGAGCATGAGAGTGGGATTTCTGCTTGGAAACACCCTTGTGCTAAATAGCACAACAAAATCCGCTAAATAGGTGAAGTGTGAAAATTCATATAAGACGAATACAAAATCAATAATTAGAATGCCCCCCTATGGTTTCCATCCTCTTTCTTATATGCTTGGTGAGCTTCCCGACCCTGGGTCCCACTCATTAAGGATACCACTCGCATGCTCTCCTCCACTCCTCCTCCATGACTACGTTGTCCTCCACTAACTCTCCATTACCTCCATGAAAACTCTATTGATTTGGTCAACTTTGACCCTGTCCACATGCTTTAGCCCCTGTTCACACTTGAAGGTGATTTATTCAGCTGATACAATGATCCACATTCACATGAGAAGTGGTTTTATTCCTACTAAAGATATTTATGGGTCTCTCTACCCACTGTTTCACCTATATTATTATCAAAAGAAAAAATTAATATTCCAACTAGCTGAAAGCTAATTAAGAATACTACAGTTATCCCCTCCCAAATGTTGCTTGTCGTCAAGCAACTGTAAGGCTGGATACTGAAAAATCTCCTCTCCTTCTTCGGTAGCATCCTCATATGATAAAATCCTCCATTTAACTATATGCTCTCCAATTAATCTATCCCCTAGTTGCTCCTCCCAAGTGTGGAAGTTAGCTTTTGGTAATAAAACCAAATGGTTCTCATCATGAAGAAGTGGGATACCTATGGAGGTAACTACATATTCTCTAGAGGCCTTCTTGAGGCATGGGATCTGAAAAATTTTGGCAATATTAATCCCAATGAGAAGATCCAATCCCCATGCTATCATCCAAACAAAATGAATCGCCCTGGGTAGCTCATAGAAAAACTCCTCCATCTCCTGCTCCTGTAATGTAGATGGTTTGTATGGCTAGACATAATAGACCAAATTTTCCATTGCACACTATCTCTCACTCCATCTATGATCTGTATAGAGCTGTTGCTGATCTTGGGTTGCAATAATGTTTCCCTCAAGAGGCCAAAAGGCATTTGGACTCTCAAGGATCCACTCCTTGGTTCTATGAACCTTGTTTTCCCAAGCCATCCCACATATAGTGAATAGAACATCATCCAAATATGGAATCCAAATGAGAAATATACTGAGTTTCATATGAAATTTTAGATGGTGACAATAGTTCCCCAAGTGGAACTAGCACAGTTTGGCTACTTGGTACCTCAAGTATCAACTTTGTCAACCCTTCCATGTCTTCTTTTACATCATTCTTCATGTTTTCCATGTTGTCTTTCATTTTTTCTTCCATTTCATCCATATTAGCTTCCATGCAATATTCCATGCCATCCATCTTAGCTTCCACGAATTTCTTCAAACCATCCATCTTAGCTTCCATGCCTTTCTTCAAAACTTCTATTTCATTTTTTATTGCTCTTTGCGAGAGAGAAATTTGGTGCACTTGCTCTTGTAATTTTGATATGTCATGGTTCCATTAAGGGAATTTTGAGGTCTAAAATGGGCCTCCTAATGAAATTATAAAATAATAGTGGAAATAATAAAATAAGATTTGATTACGTCATCAAATTTTAGAGGGAAAAAATGAAAAAAACTATTTTTTTAACTCATATTTTCAACTTACCTACCAATGTTTTTACTCAAATTTCGAGCGGGAGTACTCGTTGGATGAAAAATTTAATTCCTCATCCAAGGAGTATCCATATTGCATACTATCAATGGGTCTTGCTACATGAAAAATGAGAAATACATGAAAAATGTGATTGTAATCACGTTTTTTTATGTATTTCTCAATTTTCGTGTAACAAGGTTCATCAAAAGTATGCAACATGTGTACTCCTTGGATGAGGAATTAAATTTTACATCCAACTAGGACTCTCACTCGAAATTTGAGTAAAAACTTTGGGAGATAAGTTGAAAATACGAGTTTAAAAAGTAGTTTTATTATTTTATTATTTTTTAATATTTTTACCCTTTTACTTAAAAAATGGTGAATCATCCCCCATGGTTGACATCATCATCTTGAATCCTATTGGTTCTTATAAAGTTTATTTTTGTTGTACATTTTTCTTAGGAGGCCCATTTTAGACCTCAAAATTCCCTTAATGACTTCTTCGTCTTCATGAGTCATAGTAGAGCCTTCTGAAGGCTTAATGCGTGTTGAATTATCTTTAGGGGGAATTTTAGAACCAAATACTGATATCTATTCTACAATATGCCCTTGGAATCAATTCAAACTAATTTTTCACACAAGACTTATGCAATTCGAATATAAAAAAATACACACATTTTTCTTGCTTTTAAGGAGCTCAATATTGAAACTGAATTATATCTGTGATTTTGAATCCTCAATATCTGAAATTCGACTCTATAGTATCCCTCTGAATCTTATTTCGAATGCCAGAGGTATGACCTGATTTAGATTCTTCAAGGAAATGTTATGCTCAATCTCCCAGAATGACCTAATTATGGAGTGGTTTAGTAGGGCAAACTTGTACGGCGTGCCACATGTCATCGTTTCCTCCTTCAGCTCTGAAATTGATAAAAAATATATTACAGTCCATTTTCTTGTGGCTACCTTTTACAGAATTCCAATCTGATGCTCAGAGAGAGAGTTATGACGATTTTCCCATGGTCACCTCTCTGAGATAAAATTCGTAAGCCTGAAAAAACCCTAACTTCCACAGATCATATCTCCGAAAATATTGCGAACCAAGATCTGAAAATTTTACATGATGTTCCTCAAGCTTTCATCTTCGTGTGATAAACATTTCAGCTTCTTAACCATTGTATAAAAACATTTTTAGCGAAAATTCCATGATGACATGTTTAAGATGAAATTTAGGAGCTTGAAAAAACCCTAACTTCCACAGATCATATCTCTGCAACTATTCTGAACCAGGATCTGAAATTTCTACACGAAGTTCCTCATGACTTCAGCTTTGTGTGCTAAAAATTTGAGCTCTGGAATCATCGTAGAAAAAAAATTATAGCAAAATTCCACGATGACCAGTTTGAAGCAGCGAAACCATAGAATCCAAAGCTTTGATACCAAAGGTTATGAAACCAACTCCAAAAATAGAAGAAAAGAGAGATCAGGGCCTTAGAAATCAGCAACTTCGAGGGGGAAACCTCTAATACATTACATAAATGAACAATTCTTGGATGATACAAATTAAAAAACCTCCTTTTATATATAGGAGTCCATGGGGTCACAATATAATCCTAGCCGACCTAACAATAATAATGTAAGGGCACAATAATAAAAATATCTGGGTTACAGGAGTACAAAAATAACAATAAGGGGATTACACTAACAATAATAAGGGACTATACTAGTAATATAGGGACCTAACACAAGTAGCTTCCCAACCACTTGCTTGTTGTGTAGGTCTGCTCATCTACTTGGAAGTAGTAAATGGCATTGGTTGTCAACTAAGTATACCCAAAATAGAACAATACTTTCCCAAATTTATACAAGAAGTGGCTATCTCCATCAATGAATTTAGTCTAAAAAGACCATGAAGTTCAAAGAGAGGCTTGCCCTCTTGTGGAGCAATGCATTGTATATAACTGGAAAGAGAATGCAAATACTTTGTTAGATGATCAATAAGTACAAAGACACAACTCTTACCATGTACTATTGGTAAGCTAGTGATGAGATCCATAGGTGAGCTCT
This sequence comes from Pinus albicaulis, assembly GCA_034641835.2. NCBI lineage: Eukaryota > Viridiplantae > Streptophyta > Pinopsida > Pinales > Pinaceae > Pinus > Pinus albicaulis. The sequence continues at coordinate 58,403 of JAXQQM020081418.1, read as the reverse complement.
CCCATCTCTCTCCTAGAAAAGTGAGTGACTGTAACAACCTTGCAGGATGGTTTTTTTCCTCCTCAATCTTCAAGAAAACTACACATCCTTTGACATGCACAATGCCAAAGCCACATGCTGGAATATTGCCTCTCCATCTCTCATGTCCTCCTTGCAGTTGTTTTTTCTCAAGATAATATTGAAGTGTATGGTGGTCAATCTTCACTTGGAAGATATTTCTCCTCCAAAACTTCCTGATTTTGGTAATTGCTTGTATGAGTGCCAACAACCTCTTACCATATATGGAATGCTTCTTCCTGTATGGAAGCATCTCCTGACTCTCAGAGGCCAAAATTGGGCCATCATCAACTCCAAAAATATCATGCAAGGTATGGGAGAAAGTTAGCCCATACTCTCCCAAGAGTAACCAAAGCAACAATGACTCTTATTGCCTCCTCATATCATCATCATACAAGCCATGGTGAACGAACATGATGATTGACATGTACAATATCACATCAGCCCAATATAACTAATCTCCCTACTGCCACATAATGTGAGTGCCATGCCATGTCCTAAATAACAACACACCTATTGACATAGGAGATGTCATGTTATGACCAAACTCTCTTAAGAGTAGCCAGCACATCCCTGCCTCTGGTGGCCCTGTGCCATAGATTTGCAAGTAGCTCACCAACCACTTGCTCATCATCCTCACCCATCCATCCAATAGTCAGTGATGACTCTTGTCAAGCTCCAACTTAGTGTCCACCCAATGGAGAATACCATCCTCCCCAATATGATGACTATCTTTGCACTCCATCATATGTTGAAGTGAAACCCCCTGGATATCTCTACATGAGGATCTCTCATCAATGACCCGGTAGAACCCATAAGGTTCCAAACATGTTGTAAGCAAAAGCTTCTCTTTGAGCTATGAGGTGCTCATCGAGAAGGATCTATCATAATAATGGAAGATTTTATCCATCATAAGAGGTATATCATCTACTATCTGCCCATCGCATGCTTCATGAGTGAAGCGATCATTAGAATGCTCCAATAATAGTTGCACCCCCAACTCATCACTGCCCCCTAGTGACAACGTTGTTGATCTCCGTGATGGTCTATCTGATGTCTCATGGCCATACACAATGTTGAACTCATAGCCCGACATTGTACTGGTTAGGACTATGCTCATCCTATCCTCTGCAACTGTACACTCCAACCCAAAGTCTTGTGTGTAGCTCAACAATAAAAAACCAGGATGGCTGTACATATCCTCCTTGAACAAGTCAAGGGTCCTCTACGATGTGATATTTTTATGCTCCAAATCAGAAAAGTGCTCTATTTCTTGGTTATGCAATGGCCCATATGACATGATCTCAAAAATCTCAAGTTGAGGTACTGAAATAAGATGAGACGGAAATGTTTGCAAACCTTGGATAAGATGATCCTTGGGAACATCTTGTACAACTACAAGAGTTCCTCCAACTGGTGCAATAGCTTATCCAACTGTTGGTGATGGTGATGACTGCACCTCTGCTGCTGTAGCAGCACTGGTATCTTCCTCCTATTCCTCATGCATCTCCTTAATCATGCATGGGACTCCCAATTTCAAGAGATCAAGACCATATTGCAAATATGCAAGTGTTCCTTCTCCTAATGCAAGTACTTCTGCAGCTGGTGGTGGTGGAAGTTGCTCCTCTTCTGGAGTGATAGTGTTGACATCTTCCCTTGGATCCTCATGCTCTTTCTCATCAATGTTGGAAAATTTATCAATGGGAATTACCTCTGGTTTCCTTCTATCAACCTTTTTGATCAACCTTTGAGTAAAATCTACATAGGCAGTCACTCTTGCATGTTTCAAATGGATGAACCACCAATCCTTTGCTTCACCCTCAAGGTGCAATGCTGCAATCTCAACAACTTCTCTTTCTGCTACTAGATGTAGTAGGAAGAATGCATATAACTTCTTCCTCCAAGGCTTTTTTGTTCTTGTGGATGACCCATCAAATGTAGGTAAAATGAATCTATTATGCCTTTTCCTTCTATTTTTGCTGCAGGGTCTCTGTTCTTATTTGATTTGGATAAACTACTGGAGAGTTAGATTCTCCTTGAAATCCCTTGATTGAGTTTTGTACTCTGTAATATAATCACTTAGAGTCTCATGATCTAATTTTCCTCCATCCCCATGCCATTCACCTTCCTCTTCAAAGAAAGTGGACATAGTAGATTGTTGTGGAGCTCTATGCATTACCTATTTCTTTTGCTATTAATATGAAGTGCTTGAACCTTCCTCATCCTAAAACCTTCTTGAGGTATTTTTTTCCTCTCCCTTATCATTGTTTGACCTCCTTTGAGAGATGTTGCATAGATCTGAAGAGAAGTGTGGCAAAACTTAATCCTTCTGTCGTTATGGATATCTTCGTTATACTCCTTCTTCTTGTGTCATAAGTTGTATTGCCCACAATTTGAGCCAGAGATCATGCTCTGATACCACTCTAATATTCCAAAATGGAAAAGACAAGAATATATAACATAGAATGGGAAAATTCAGTGATACATCAACACATAAAATGAGAGCAGATCATAGAGCCTTCTTATTAAACAATATAGCAGAAAACGTGTACAAGATCTTGAGGAAAAAGACACACAAGCTAGGCAAAACAACCCTCTAAGAACCCAGTACATAAAACATGAAGAAAAAATGCTACATAAGAATGTTGGAAGCTAAGATAGCATAGGTTTTGTTGGGAAAGGTTGCTGCTATAAATGGAATACATGGATCTACTAATATAGTGCTTAGAAAATGTCAAGATCAAAGATCTAGGCTTTCTAACACTATTCCAAGACAACCCAGAAAGGGTTTCCGGAAATACACAAAATGTAGATGTGCCAAATGTGGCCCTAGTGTTGAATAACGCTCTACAACTGGATCACTGCTGGGAATTGGCTGATATGATATGAAAATGGTTGATATCCCTCCTCACAAACTTTCTGGATGAAGGGTTTCTCCCCTCACTGGAAAAAAGGGTCAAGAACTTGGGTATTTGACCTCCCACTGCAACTACACTACAAAATAACGCAGTTTCTAGAGGAGACCGCACTATGGGTGAATTTTTTTGCTTGGAATAATGCCGAATGGTGGAATAAATCTCAAGGAAATTCCTTTCTAGCCTCCTGGTTGAATGGTTGCTCCCTCACTAGAAAACAAGCTCAAAAATTGGGTTTATCAACCCTCCACTGCTGCTGCCCTAAAAAAAAAACACAATCCTGAAGGAGACTGTGCTGTGAATGATGGCTGAAGCTTGGCCTAATGCCGGATAGTGGAAATTATGCTCAATGAACATCTCCTGAGTAGGCAATTGAAGAACCCGAGAATGAGGGTCGGATTTCTGCTCGGCAACACCCTTGTGATAAACAGGACAACAGACTCTACTAAACAACTGAAGCATGCAAAATTTCATACAAGACCAACAAAAAATCAATAATTAGAACGCCCTCCTATGGTTGCCATTGTGTTCCTTATTTTCTTGGTGAGCTTCCTCACCCTAGGTCCCCTCATTAAAGATGCCACTCGCATGCATACACTCCTCCTCTATGACTGCACTATCCTCCATCAACTCTCCACTATCTCCATGACAACGCTGTTGATTTGGTCAAATTTGTCCTTGTCCACATGCTTTAGCCCCTGTTCACACCTAAAGGTGCTTTATTCAGCTGATACAATGATCCACATTCACATGAGAAGTGGTTTTATTCCTACTAAATATATTTATGGGTCTCTCTACCCACTTATTCACCTATCTTATTATCAAAATCAAAAATTAATATTCCAACTAGCTTAAATCTAATTAGGAATATTAGAGAGTTTGTTGAAATATGCAACAAGAAACAGTGAAATTGGCATCCAGAAACAACATCCAGAAAATGGCATCTAGAAATGGCTACCATGGAGACTTTTGATTTAATTGTTTCTTAATTAAATTAGAAGAAATATGTGTCAATTTTATTTATCCCTTAAATAAATTGGATAATAAATTGTAATCTTATCTCATAACCACTTGTAATAGTTAACTAAGTGTGATAGACTCAGTTAGCTCATGAAATTCGAGTTGAGGGTGGTTGGTGAGGCATGTAGAGAGATTCTATTTGTTTTAGAGTCCAAGTTGCAGTTAGTGTATTAGTTTAATGCATGAGAAACCATTTAACTCAATTAAGTGAGTTAAAATAAGTATAACTAGTTGTAACTGTTCGTTGCACTAGTGAGAGGTCAAGTGAATTAAATCAGATTTAATTCACATGCAGTGATCTTTCAAGTGACTGATGATTTAATATTAATAGCTGAATTCATGTCAGTTCTGATGAAGACCCAGTTGATACAAAGGTTAAAGGGAAGTTATCTATCAATTGTATTTATAGAAAATTGCCCAGGTGCAATTATATACACCATAGGATGCCCATGATGTATTGTGTAGTCAAGGAAGGCCAATTATCCTAATTAATACTGTTAATTTCCTAGGGATTGCCTGAGAAAGGCAGGCTGAGCAGAGGCTGATAATTGGCTAAGTATTAGCCCAATTTTGTCCATATCAGTGTAAGACAATCATGATAGTGCAATAGACACTTGTGAGAAGAGTGCATTGTATTTTTTCATGATTCTTGTGTTCATCATACAATAGAGATAGAGGGGTTTTGAGCAGAGAGATTTCCCCAAAAAAAAATATCTTGTTTTGTGGATTGATTTTCTTTCTCTTACTTGGTGTGATTGTGCACTCGTGTTTATTTTCCGTAATTATTTTGTAGAAGGATCCAGTGTATTTCTTTAGCATATCACATGATCATATTGAATCCATTGGTATCCATGTTTTTTTTCTAATTTCTACATGCTATCAGAGTGCCAGAAATCATAATAGTGGAGAAGAAATTGAGTTTGTGTTGAATAGTATTCAAACTTGCAGATACTTTCATTGGTGCAACAAGCGGATCAAGATGGACTTCAGTGATTAAGATTGGAATATGAAATCAAGGTTAGTTCTAATTATATCACATGGAAAGACAGAATGGAGGCAGTTTTGGAGGACAACAGGTTGAAATAATTCATTGATAATGATATTCCCAAGCCTACAGCATCATACGTCATTCTTCTTGATGCTTGGAAAAAGAAGGTAGAAAGGTCAAGGAGGATCTTATTAGAGGGAGTTCGAGATGACATTGTCTCGAGTCTCCATGGCAAGGTGAATCCACATGCAATGTGGAAGGCCTTGAAAAATCTGTTTCAGAACAACAACGACCAAAGGAAGTTGGCGCTAAAGGACAAGCTCAAGAATATCAAGAAGGAGGAGGGCGAGACGGTACCAACATACTTGGCGAAGTTCACTCAATGTCGAGATGAGATTTTAAGTGTTGGTGTGACTATATCAGATGATGAATTAGTGAGCCTAGCACTTCTAGGCCTTCCCAAGAGCTGGCATAGTTATCAAGACTCTGTCAATGGGAGGGAGAAGTTAACAGATCAGGAGCGATTTTGGTCGGATTTTGTACAAGAAGAATTCAGGCGGAATACCAGGGATGGATCCTCATCCAAGGATAATGATGAGGAATACTATGCCTTGGCCAATAAGGAAAAGAAGGCCAAGGGAAAGAAATCCCAAGGTGAAGCAGGCAAGAAATACTTATGCCAGATCAGATGTTTTCACCGTCACGAGCATGGGTGCTATGCTACAAATTGTCCACATAAGAAAATAAATAAGGAGCCTGCAGTTGCAGCAACTGAAGCATTGGCTTCACAGTTCAAGCTTGAATTTACTCTCATTGCATGCATGGCCAGCACTGTAATGGGATTCATGTGGTATCTAGATATCAGTGCCTCTTTCCATATGATGGGGAATAAAGATCTCTTCAGTGACTTCGAGAAGGACCTCCAACATAACATAGAGTTTGGAGATAACAAGACGTATGACACAACCAACATAGGTACATTTACCTTTCAGAGGGAGAATGGCTCCCATCTTAGACAAGAATATTTTATGTATGTTCCAGGCCTAAGGAAGAATCTTGTCTCCATAGCGGTATTGGAAGGTTCTGGTTATGAGGTGATGTTTAGAAAAGGAAAGGTGTTCCTTAAACACATAGCCATAGGACAAGTGAAGCAGATTGGTTCAAAAGTAATGAACCTGTATGCACTTGAAGTTGAGGATGCGTGCAAGGATTTGAGGAGAAAATAAATGGTTAATGACTTGGTGGTTGAGAGGGAGAAATTATCTCTCAACATGCAGCCTCAGAAGCAGTCTCAGAATGTTTTGGAGAAGCCACAATTAGAGAATCGGAGAGGAGACCAAGTGGAAGATTCCACTCAAGCAAAGACCTCCAAGAGGGGGAAATTTTGAGCCATAAGGGTAGAGGGAGTACATGCATCTATACATCCAGGTGAGAGGTGGGGCGATGTGAAGAACTAATTCCAAGAAGAAATTTGGGTAGGGTTCATTGAGATGGTGTGTATCATGGATTAAACCTGGCTACGAGGAGCCCACAGTACAGTAGTAGCAGGAAGGATAGGTTATATTGATGTACTCATATTTTAGGAAGACAAAATTTAGAGTGACAGATGTCGAATACTGGAGCGCAGATTAGGGTTGGCAGCCGTGCGGAGTGCATGGATGCAGTTGTTAGCAGCACATAAAGTCTAATAGACACGTGCATTAGGATCCAACTATCAGAAGACTCTGATGGCAGATGCATTATACTAATTCAATTGTTTGGAGGCTATTTAGTTTCAAAAGTGTTGCATGTATAACATTCCAAAGGTACCAGATCGGGACAGATTGATTCCTTTCTTGTTGAGAGGGAGTGTTGAAATTTGCAACAAGAATCAATGAAATTGGCATCCAGAAACAACATCTACAAAATGGCATCCAGAAATGGCTACCATGGAGGATTTTGATTTAATTGTTTATTAATTAAATTAGAAGAAATATGTGTCAAATTTATTTATCCTTTAAATCAATTGGACAACAAATTGTAATCTTATCTCATAATCACTTGTAATAGTTAACTGAGTGTGATAGACTCAATTCTCCCATGAAATTTGAGTTGAGGGTGGTTGGTGAGGCATGTGGAGTGATTCTATTTGTTTTAGAGTCCAAGTTACAATTGGTGTATTAGTTTAATGCATGAGAAATCAGTTAACTCAATTAAGTGAGTTAAAATCAGTTTAACTAGTTGTAATTGATTGTTGCACTAGTGAGATGTCAAGTGAATTAAATTAGATTTAATTCACATGGAGTAATTTTTCAAGTGACTGATGATTTACTATTAATATTTTTATGCATGTCAGTTCTGATGAAGACCCAGTTGAGAGAAATATTAAAGGGAAGTTAACTATCAATTGTATTTATAGCAAATTTCCCGGGAGCAATTATATACACCATAGAATGCCCATGATTTATTGCGTAGTCAAGGAATGATAATTATCCTAATTAATAGGGATTAATGCCCTAGGGATTGCATGAGCAAGGTAGGCTCATCAGAGGCTGAGAATTGGCTAAGTACTGGCCCAATTTTGTCTAGATCAGTGTGAGACAGTTAGGATAGTGCAGCAGACTTTTGTGAGAAGAGTGCATTGTATTGTTTCATGATTCCTTGGTTCATTATATAATAGAGATAGAGGGGTTTTGAGTAGAAAATTTTCCCTAGAAAAATATCTTGTGTTGTGGATTTATTTTATTTCTCTTACTTGGTGTGATTGTGCGATAATGTTTATTTTCTGCAATCAATTTGTAGAAGGATACAATATCTTTCTTTAGAATATCACATGGTCGGATTGAATCCATTGGTATACATATTGTTCGTATAATTTCTACGAAGTTAACTAATTACAACTCAACATAAACTAGAACTGGACCCCTTGAAACTTAGAGAGAACTCTACATGCCTCCAGTTTTACCCTCAAGTCGAATTGACTGAGCTAACTAAGTCTTCCTAACTCAGTTAACTCGTACAAGCTATCATGTGATGTTGAATTGCAATTTACTTCTTATTTAACTAAGGGAAAATTAAATTAGAAGCCTTTATTGTTGCCAATTTCAACACTCCCTATCAATAAGAAAGGGATTGTCTTCTACCTCAATCCTTCTTCTATGGAACTCAAATTTTCTTATTGACAATGCCTTCATCAAGATGTATGCATCCACCTCCTCCATGGGAATTTACTCTAATGATATAATCTACCTCTGCACACAATCTATGAGATGGTGATATCATATATCAATATACTTGGACCTATCATGAAAAACTGGATTAACCGAGAGTTTGATGCAACTTCGGTTATCACAATAAATCACTGTCAGGTATATATATTAAACAAAGAAACCAAGAAGTATATTTCTCATCCATATGGTATCATATGCTACCTGACTGGCCACCATGTACTCAGACTCTCCTGAATTAAGTGAAACTAATAATTGTTTCCTGATGTACCAAGAAATTATTGTCGATTCTATGTTGAACATTCCCCTGGATGTGCTCTTCCTTTTAGATGGGCCCCCTGTCCAATTTGCATTAGTGAAGCCCTGAAGCTTCACTCCCTCTATCTGTTTCTATCATAGCCCAAACTTTGTAGTGCTTCTGAGGTATCTCAACACATTATTTTCTGCCTTCCAAAAGAGCTTGGTAGGATTAACCATAGCTTGAACAAGCTGGTTAAATACATTGCATATGTCTGGTCGTGTTTCACTAAATACATGAGAGATACCACAAGCTCCCTATAAAAAATAACATCTACTACTTTGCCTGAAGTAGCATCCTCATTCCTCTAGTTTCCTGCTAGATAAGTCTCCATGGATTCGCTACCCTCCATGTGGAACTTTCTATGAATATATTTTGCATACTTTCCTTGAGATGCAAATAGATCCCCATCTCTTTTCCATATTTCCAATCCTATGAAATAGTTCAAGAGCCCCATGTACTTAAACTCAAATTCTCTCGCAAGATTCTCTTTGCAAGAGTTGATTAGATGCTCATCACCTGTCAATATCAAATCATCGACATAAAGTACAGTGATCAAAATTTTACCTTCTACCATAATATGGTAAAGGTTCACATTTTCTTCACTCTTGGTGAAGTCAAACCTAGTGAATAGATGTCGATCCTGGTGTACCAAACAAAATGTGCTTGCTTTATGCCATACAATGCTCTCTTGAGTCTACACACATGTGACTCCCTATTTAAGGTCTCAAAACCCTTTAGTTTCTCAATGTACACCTCTTCCTTAATTGCCCCATCGAGGAAGGTTGACTTTACATTCATATAATGTATTTTCCATCCCATATGCATTGAGAGTGTTGGGATGGATATTATTGATGAGTACCTTATGGCTTGTGCAAAGGTCTCATCATAATTAATCCCCTCCACCCAAGATAACCCTCTGGCTACAAAATTTTCCTTGTGATTCTCCACACTCCCATATGCTTCTTGTCTCACCTTGTAGATCCACTTGGATCCTACAACCGACTTACCCTCTGGTCTTGGGACAACTTCCCATGCACTGTTTATGATAATGGAGTCATACCCCTCAACCATGGCATAGACCCAAATTGGTTGTTGCACTGCTTCCTCAAAAGAGGATGGTTCTATCTCTACACCTTCAGCTATAAGATCCATGTAGACAATGTACCACTATGGGGACCTTATTTTCCCACGCTATGATGTGCATGCTCCCAAATTCTCTCTAGCATCAAGCAAAAACCTGTCAACATCCCTTGTGCACTTCCTTCCATTACAATATGTCTCTGCATGACTGGGTGCTTCCACTCTCTTAACCTTTACTTGTGGTTGCTCCACATATTGAGGTTATTCTGTTGGAGCCAAGAGATCCTCAACTGCATGCAATTGAAGCTCCATCCGAAGGGAAATTCGCATGCCCTTCTCTAAATCAAATTTCACACATCTTCTAACCATTGCCATCGCTTGTGCTAGGAAGTACACTCGATAGTTGTGAGGTGTATCAGTGTACCCCACCAATATCCCCAACTTATTTATTGGATCTAGCTTCTTCTTGGCATCTTTGGTCACATAGAAATAAACTAATGAACCAAAATTTTTAAATTGCGACACATTTGATCTCTTACTTAAAAAATATTCCTCTGGTGTACTCATCCCAAGTAACCGATGACAACTTTTGCTCTGCAAAAATATTGTCATATTGAATGATTTCACCCAGAGATTCAATTATAGGCCTTGATCATGCAACATAGATCGTGATACTCCCACAATAGTTATGTTATTCCTTTCTACAACCCCATTTTGTTGTGGGTTATGAGGTTTTATCAATTCCCTTAGAATTCCTTATGAAGCACATAAGTTATTGAATTCGTTAGAGAAATATTATCCACCATTGTTGCTCCTCAAAGCCTTCACCTTCTTCTCTATATATTTCTCAACAAGTGCCTTGAACTCACAAAACTTTGAGAACATTTGATATTTCTTCTGTATGAAGAAAATCAAACACTTGGGTGAAGAATCGTCTACAAAAATAACATAATATCTATTTTTTGTTGTGGAATCTGTCAAGAACAATCTACACATGTCTCAGTGAACTCTCTCAAGGATCACCTTTGCTCAAATTTCCTTATCGTGAAATGTGGATTTGGTATACTTCCTCAATGTACACCCTTTGCATTATATCTCGCTCCTCAAGTGCACCCTTTGGAAGTCCCGTGGAAATATGCTACATGATCTTCAAAGCACCATGGTGTAGATGGCCTAACCTCCTATGCCATAACTCATTGATGTCTCAACTCACTACCTTCCATGCTTTTGTGCTCAAGGCAACACAATCTTCTACATCTAATTTGTAGAGGTTCTTTACTCAAACCCCAATCTTATTCACCTATCCCATGGCTTTGTGATGAAGGAACACCTTTCCTTTATTGAATATCACATCATAGCCATGTTATTCCAACTTAGCAATGGAAACTAAATTCTTCTTTAAACTAAGAACATACATGACATATTTTAATCAGAGAGGAGTACCTAACTCCATCTGAAAGGTAACTGTACCTATACTGGTAGCGCTATACCTCGTGTCATATCCCATCTTGATGTGCATATGGAGATCCTTCTCCTCCAAGTTACTAAATAATTATGTGTTTCTGTTCATATGTAAAAAAGCTCCACTATCTAAGTACCACAAAAAACCCATCACCTATGACACCATACATGTGATGAGGGTGAAATCCAACTCGAACTATGAATCAAGTGCTTCACCTACCTCTCCTCCTGAAGACTTCTTGTTGTTTTTCTTTTGTGGACACTTTGTAGCATAATGTCCAAGCTCATCACAATGAAATTTTTTTAGCTTTGACAACTCTCACTTCCTACATGCCTGAACATAATCTGATTTGGAATGGGACATTTTCCCTTTCACTTTATTCACCTTTGCATCCAATGCATAATTCTCCTTATTATCAGTCCTTGATGAGGATCAATATTTAGTGTGCCACTGGATTTATTCTTGTACCAAGTCAGACCATAATCTCTCCCACTCTGGTATCTATTACAACTCTTAGGAAGGCCTAGAATTGTTAGGCTCACCAAATCATCCTGGGAAGCTGTCACCCAAAAACTTCCAAGCTCGTATCGAAATTGAGTTAACTTCATCAATTATTTTTGCAATCGTGTCTCCTTTCTCCATCTTGATCTTTCTGAGCTTGTCCTTCGGCGCAAACTTCCTGTGGTCACTGCTATTCTAAAAAATATATGTTAAGGCCTTCCACATAGGATATGGAGTTTCCTTTCCATGGATGTTCGATACAATATTATCTCGAACTCCTTCTAACAAAATCCTTCTCACCTTTTTTACATTATTCATCCAAGCATCAATAAGTTGAGGATCTGCTGCTATGGGATGGGGAATATCACTGTCTATAAATTATTTCAGTTTGTTTTCCTCCAAAACCACCTCCATCCTATCATTCCATGCTATGTAATTTGAATTACCCTTGAGGGAATATTCAAGTCTTAATCCAGTGAAAGACATCTTGATCTACTACGGGTCCTGAAGAATAAATCTTCAAAATCGATTCACCTATTCAAAAAAAACTCTGGTTCTTATCTTCTATTGTGATTACTGGTTTGATACCATGTAAAAATATATAAATAGATTCAATTGATCGTGTATTGTACTAAAACAAAATACTGAATCAATTCTACCAATTGCAGAAACCAATTACGATCACACAGTCACATGAAAAAGTAAGGGAAAGAATATCAATCACACAACACAAGGATGTATTTGGGGAAATACTGAACTAAAATCCATGCTATATATATTTCATAAATCTAGGAACATGAGACGATACAATGCTATTTCTCTTCCTGGGAAACCTATTCACTCTGCTGACTATCTCAGTCTGATCTAAGCAAGTTTCGTCCAATATTTAACCACTTCCTTGCCTCTGCCTAACCATCCTTTATCATGAATTCTTGGGCTAATTGAGCCCATATTAATTAGGAAATTCCCATCAATTTATTGTGCAATACTTCCAAGGCATCCTGATGACATCATGCATGACCTATACAATTTTCTAATTATACAATCGGATATATCTCTTCCCTTTAACTCCAATCTTAACTGGGCCTTCCTTAACTAACATGCAAAAATTGTCTATAGAAAATTATCAATTATCCTATTGATCACTGCATGTAAATAAAATTATATTTAATTCACTAGACCTATCACTAGCTCATCTCTCAGTTATAACTAGTTAAACTGATTTTAACTCAAATAATTGATTTAACTAATTACAATTCAAAATAAACTACAACTAGACCTAAAACCTAGAGAGAACCCTATTGGCCTCCAGTTTTACCCTCAATTCGAATTGACTGAGTTAAATAAGTCTTCCTAACTCATTTAACTCGTACGAGCTATCATGTGACGTGGAATTACAATTTACTTCTAATTTAATTAAGGGGAAATTAAATTAGAAACCTGTCTTGTTTCCAATTTCAACAAGATATGTCATCTATACTAAAGTGACACAATAAATAGGATTTTCATAATGTATGACATAAATTCACGTCATTAAAGATGGTGTGGCCCACCATAAGCCTTATGCATTAGACAGGGCATTGTTTTCTAGGGAAAGTAAAGTGGAAATATGAATAAGGTGTAGGAGGATTTTTGTGAGATCTAACCAATTTTGGGAACAAAACGGTCATCACAACAAATATGGACAAATGTGGTATCATTAAAAGAGCTTATTTAATAATTAATTTTTGTTCACAAAGCTATCAATGAAACAATGATCCTCAGTAATCCTTAGTGACAAATAAAGAGCATCAAGACAAAGTGTTCCAAAATAGTTTGTAGCGGTAGCTAATACATGCAAAAATTACCTTAATGAATTTATTGGAAGTTGTCTAAATCAAAACCCGTTGGAAATATCCTACTACAGGAATACAAATACACATAAGAAATACTAGATTATATTTTCTAAACCTTGTTCACCAAAACCCTAGTTGGTTATTAGAGCATGATAAAATTTATTGTATGTCATATCTTCACTTTTATACATAGAATCTTGTAGTTCAGCCTTTTAGGATTTGAAGCACCCATCGAAGTGCCTCTACTTATCATTGATCACAAAAATTAGTTTGTAAACAGTTGAAAAAATACATGAAATCGAATATAACAAGAATTATTAAATTTTTTAAATTGAGTGTGGAATAAATTGTTCCTAAGAGTTTTTAAACCCAACGTTTCAGACTTCTATGTGAGTGCATCATTAGGGGAACTTTATTTTCTTTGAGAAGAATTATGTGATGTTTGTTATAGAGAATATGCTTTATTTTCTTATATATATGTATGTAATGTTTTAATAGAAACACTTTGGTTGGCTAGGTTTAATAGTTATTTATTATTTGATTTGAATTAAATGAAACTTGTTTGTTTTAAATTCACTTAAATTAATGTATATTTTTTAATTAAATATCAATCATTACAAGGCATTGATTTATTAGAAGGATGATCTATTTGGTGATTTTTATTGATGGTTTCTTAGGATTTATTCTTAATTAATTATTTTGAAAAAAGATACGCCCTACCGTAATCAAGTCATTGTACACTTATAATGAGAACATTAACCATCCTTCACAGAAATCCAATCTCAGTTCCCCCAAATCTGAACCCAACTCCCCCTCAATTTCAGCCAGACCGCTTTCATTAACAAACTAATGGTAATTAATTTATCTTGTGTACAGTTTGATCATTCTACATAATCACTTATGTGAAAAGGTTTAAACTTCGTTATAGCAACCAATAAAATTCCCATAAAATATGTCATTAGAAACATAGAATTTTCCACAAAATATCTTGATGTAACTATAGGAGAGGAAATTAGACAAGATGTAGCTAATATTCTCAGAACTTCCAAACCTCCAACTTGCAACATAACGAAGAATGAACCAAGAGCTCTAAAAAAATTCAAAAGAAACAAAAACATAGTCCTTTTAAAAGTTGATAAGGGTAATGAAACTGTAATTATGGATAGAATAGAATATGATAGAAATATGGAATAACACCTGCATAGAAGTGCTTGTTACAAAATTATTAATAAATACCCCAACAACAAAATCCTTCAGGAAGTCACAAATAAAATCAAGTAATCATCTCTCAATGAAAGTACTAAAAATAAAATCACCCCAAAAGCTCAATCATTCTAGAAAACTCCGATATTTTTCTGGAAATACTTCCTCATTTTTTCCAAAGAAAAAATCAGCAACTTTTTATTTATAAAATGAAAAGTTACATGTAGCATATGCAGTTAAGCATTTAGAAAAGTGCCCATAGGGCTCGTGTGCTCTCACACGCAATGCATCGTAGTGAGGCTACCATAGCACTCAATAAAAATAAAAAATAAAAAATATGAGCCGATACAGAAAAGGGGAGAAAAAATAAACTAACGGCCCCGAATTATTCTTAGCCGCCAGGGAGTGGGTACTAGTCCCACAAATCAGGTTTTCCTCCCTTTCTTCTTCTTGACCTTGCGCCACTCACCCTGAGATGGCACGCATGTTGCAAGGACAATCTGATTATCTGTTATCTGGGTTCTGGTGTCCTTGTCTGAGTCTGAAGTATCTGATGGATGGTTTCGTTTGATCCCTCCATTACCTGTATCCTCTAGATTCCTTTTTGTTTGGTTTAGAAAATACTTCCTCATACATAAGAGACTCCACATCATTTTTGCAATGGATAAAAACATAAATATGAATGATGAAGACCTTATGGTGATTTTTGACATTGTATCACTCTACACCATCATTCCTGTAGATGAAGCTATCCATGTCATGTGGACAACGATTGATAAAAAAAATTGTTGACATTTTAAAAATATGCCTAAAATATTCATATATTAGTTTTAAAGGTAAAATTTATGAACAAACCCATGGTGTTTCTATGGTATCTCCTTTATCCCCTATAATAGCCAACATCTACATGGATCACTTTGAACGAAAGTGCCTTAATTCCTTTCCATACACTCCTGAAGAATGGAAAATATTCGTCGATGATATATTTTCTAAATGGATTTATGGGAGAGACAAGTTGGATAAATTCCTTACCCACATCAACAAGCTCTCTGAACAAATAAAATTCACTATTGAAATTGAACAAGAAAATGAACTTCCTTTTGTTGACACCCTTCTAACTACGAGAAATGGAAAAATAGGTTTCCAAGTTTTCATAAAGAAAACACACACCGTAATATGTTTACACGCAAAATATCATCACCATCCTAAACAAAAAATTAGAATCATAAAAACCCTAACCACTAGAGTCACCAGAATTTCAGACTATGAACACATAAATCATGAACTAGACCGCCTTTAGAAGATCTTTGAATAAAATGGATACAACAAAAACACTATCAACAAAACTATCCTCCAAATCCTTCACAAGAAAAGCAATAAAAATAAACAAGTAACCTCGAACATACCAAAAATATCCCTTCCTGATATAAGAGGCACCATTGATAAAATTGAAAAAAATTTAAACAAACATAACATCAATGTAGCTTTCACTCCCCCAAATACCATCAGACAATTAATTGAATTTTTTAAAGACCCTATAAACCCTAAGCAACGAAAATGAGTCTACATTATCCCTTTTTCTTTTGCAAAAGAAGAAATAGGAGAAATATTCAGATATTTCAACATTAGGCTTAAAGAACACACAACAAGTTTATTAAGAGAAAGAACCACAACATCTACCTTAGCAGAGCATGCTTGCTCCTCCTCACACTACATCTATATGAAAGAAGTGAAAATCATAAAAAATAAGATGATTATTTAAAAAGAAAAATTAAGGAAACCATAGAAATTGAAAAAAGAAAAAATAACATGAACTGTGAGGAAGGATTGAAACTAAGCCATACATGGAAACCTATACTAAAAGTCACAAAATAAAATCTTTATCCTTCTAATAAATTTAAAAAAAAATAACTTGTAATGAAGAATATTCAACTAAAAATATACATTAAATTAAAACAATTATGTTTAATTTAATTCAATTCAAAATAATCAATTAAGAACAAATCCTAACAAACCATCAATAAAAATCACAAAATTGATCATCCTTCTAAACCTAGATGACAAAAAATTTTCTATTAAAACATTTCATACATATATATAAATAAATAAAACATCTTCTCTATAACAAACATCACATCATTCTTCTAAAATAAAATAGTGTTCCCATGATGATGGACTCACGTAGAAGTCCGAAACGTCGGGTTTAAAAATTCTTAAGAACCTGTTACTCCGCACTCAATTAAAAAAAAAAAAACATGTATGGAATCATGATTCAACAATTATTATGAATAACATCAGTAACTTAAATTATTGGGACAAGATATAATTATCCTTTTATATCACAAGCCTTTGTAATTCCTTCAAATCCACTCCAAGGTGCACCAGTGACATCATTTCAACTAGATTTCATTCTTGCAACAATTTACAATGGTCATAAAATACAATAAAGGTACACACAACCACAATTGAAACTTGATTTTCCTCAAGGTATCCTTTCCCTTCAATGGAACTTTAATGAAACTAAATTCTTTTGTTAATGAGTAATAAAATTGGTGAAGGTATATCCAATTTGTTAAGGGAGAGATGAGGTTTTGTAGGAGCATCTCTAATCATTGCTAGGGTTTAACCCTGCCAATAGGCGGCCTGATTTTTCCTTCCCAGAAGTAGTATAATTCTGACACATTCATGCTCAATCCAGTTATGTTTGCCTAAAAATGTCCCCAATAACAAGGCAGGGTGGCTACTTGAAATCTGCAAGAAGATTGAAATGACACAAAGGGATCACAATGACTATTGCAACCCCAACAATGGATATGGAAGTGAAATCATTTAGATTTCCATCCAATGCCATTTCCAATAGCTCGAGGCAATATCCCAAGGCTATAAAATTTGTTAAGATAGAAGGAATTCCAAAGTTGGAAATTCCACTCATAGAGCCAAGAAGAGAAATCCCTTTAGCTCAATGAATTTTTTTTTAATGGAACGTTTATGGGGACTTAGTTGAATCAAAATAAATTGGAAAACTATATCTAGAATTAATGCAACTCCCACCCATAAGGAAAACATCATTATTCCCTCTGTAGTAAGGGCTTCATCGCTCTCCATATTTAGTATAAGGGGGACAGACATTTTATATTCATATCTAGGTTCTAGTTTCTAGGTTTCAATGGATTCTGCTTGAATATATGGACCCTTGAAATTGATCTAGATGAATAGTGCCTAGGATTGTGCTAGTTTTTGTTTTTTTTCCCAATCTCCCATGGAATTTCTAAGATGAAAAAATATTTGGAAGCCATCAATAACAATAAACAAACTATGGAAAATTCATGAATAAAGCTTACCCAAAATTGGAATGTTTTCTTTTGCACCTATATGTGTACATGTATATCTTGAATCTCACATTCAAATTGAAAAGAGAACAGGCTCCACAATCGCACTTGTGCAGACACCAGATTATGACTAGACTCATTTCAAATGTAATTTCGGTAATGAATATGGCTATTCACCAAAATCTTCCTAAATACGGGTCCTTCCCCTACAAAGGATCTCCAAAAAGAGAGAGACAATAGTTTCGAAGAAGTATTTAGTCAAGGGAAAAAAGGAGATCCCCTCCCCTGCATGCAACAGTGAAATTGGAGAGTCACTTTGAAACAAGGAGACACTTTCAAAATTCTACAAAGGATCAAATATTAGGAAAACAATTATCAGATAAATTGATACTCACACACAAAATGAGTCAAAACAAAATTGTAAGAGCTAAAGATAAAGGCATAATATTTGAATCAAATTCAATGGAAAAGATAGGTTCAAAGGAAAAACCTTATCATGAAATCTAGCTTTGTCCATCAGCTATAAAAGTAGAGGAGCATTATGTAGCAAAAATTCCATCCCTACCCCATCCAAAATATAGAATTTTGAACTAGGGAAATCAAGATACACAAGGAATAAATTTCAACATCCAAAATATACAAAGGAAAGTGGAATCAAGATAGGAAAATTGATATCTATATTGGTAACAAAAATTGCTATTGTTTCTTATTCTTGTCTACCTATGTTTGGAATTATATGCCTACAGTTGATGCTTCTCTTGAATCTATTTTTCAATAGCTAACCCTTCATTGGACCTTGAAATATTATGATCACTTTGTTATAATAAAGTTTTGGTATATACATGTGCTTCATCCTTATACACACATATGAAGTTTCCAGCTGTCCAATACTCGTGTAGTTTTAGATTTTATTTTGTAACATTTCATTGTTTTCTTGGTTGCGCCATTTTTGAAAATTTTCATACTAATTTGACATATTAAGGGAAAAAATTATGAAGTGCTTTCACAAACATTTTGAAGATAATATGGCAGATTTACTATTGTAAATCTGCAATAAGAAAAATAAATTCAAAACTAGTTTATGCTGGGAAAAGTGTGTCTGAAGGGATGAAATTTGGTGGCATATGCTTGGTATATTTTCTCTTGGATTACCTAGCATATTGTGGTTGTTGAGAAGTGAATTATGGCTCTTTTTTGTTGTTTTTGAGAACTGAATTTTTTTCCCAAGCTCCAAGGGATAAGTTCCCAGTTCTCCTCCTAACTAGGTACCTCTTCTAATCTAGCAAATAACTACCCCATTTTCCACACCCAATGGGTTATTCAACAAATTGAATAGGGAATAAAACCCATAGGTAAGAAGACCAAGGAAACACTCTAATGTCAAGCATCCACCTCATTTTATCCATCCATATGCCCACAAAGAATCATCAACAAGCTCAGAGAAATATTTCTCTCCTAACAAGAGAAAAAACATTTTTGCAATAACCCCAAAATTGAACACCAGCTTGATTTTCAGAATGGTAATGCTTGAAGTCAATTTCATCTCTCACCCAAGCCCCCTCCCCCCCCCCCCCCAAACCCCTTTTATCAATTTTAGCAACAAAAAGAAACTCTGAATCTCTTCTAGAATAAAAGTACATACACTTCAATATGAACCTTCAAATCTCCCAGATCATAACAAAATAGGCTATGATGCCATGTTTGAGAGGAGGAAAAACTCATATGTGCATTGAAAATATTCCACAACGCTTCTACTTTCCAAGAAGAGACTATCATGTGTTGTGCATTAAAATAAACACACCCAACCTTAATGATTTTTATTAGCATTTATATCAATATATTTTAATGTCATGCAACCCATCAACAAAGTAGAGATGTACTTGTGATTCTTTTCAGATACAGAACAAGTTTCTCTTATAGAAACTACAAATATATTAGCATTTGGATCACTTCTTCTTTCTCAATTTTTAATTTTTCACACTTACACCTTTTCTTACACTTCCTTACTTTCTCAAATATATGTGTATATATAAGAAGTACAATGATCAAGTTTCACTATATCAAACACCAAGTGCCTTAATGGTTAATAAATTACAAAGATTACACTATCAAGGATAATGTTGCTAGAACCTAGAGACTCATATTATCATATTTGACTTGATCAAAAACCTTGTGCACACTAGTCATAAAATCTCCAACAAAGCATTCCAAAGTAGAAACCTTTTCCAAACTCCCAAGATCATAATGTGGTAATGGCCCCTCAATTGTGTACCTAGACTACATGTGTAATACAAAAAAAACTCCACCCCAACAGTTTCATCAATCCTCACAAGCTAGCAATTCACACAATTTTTTTATTGTCATTTCTAACACTCCCAAACTTGCATGGGAGTGTTTGAGATAAACAAACTATTAAGTGAGGTTGTTTGATCTTAGAATGAGTCACAAATCGACCAAGGTTGTGAGACAAGTTCAACACAAAATTCATCAAGTATGGGAATGAAAATTCAATCATATTATCAAATGTGAAAAATAGATTAATTATCATCAACACAAAATGTGAATTGCAATGGGAAACTTTGCTATGAATCAAAGTGGAAAATTATAATTGTGACGCAAACAAAGTAATATTTTTAGTCAAGTGGTTCTAGCATTACAACAAAGTGATAATACAGTCTCAAAGTTTAGTCATATTAATACACTAATTCATTAACCTTTGTTGCATGCACCCAGTCCAAATCAGTGTAGGCTTACTCGATTGGGTGGAGAGCTCAACGAATTGTGTTTCACAAAGGACCAATAACCACTACAAATAAACTTCTTCTATTTGTCTCTTCCTCTTCCCAAATTTTGTACTATTATTCAAGTTATATTATCTATACTTGGCCCTATGATTTTAAACAAGTCAGTTGTTGCTCGATCAACTTCATTTTGTTCATATCTTATTGTACAATGTTATTTAATTAATGAAAATTGGGAGTTGAAAGTATTGCCCAATTTGAAACAATCATTTCAAATTCTAATCCTTAAAGAAAAATCTCAACAAAACTAACAAAGAAAGTCTCCTAGTGTGGGAAATGTGATAATTAAAATGCAATTGAAATAAACAAGAATGGATTAAAAAATATTGATAGCAACCAAATTCCCATGACTGGATTTAATCATAATCATGCACAACATACAAAATACATATATTATTTCCATAAAAAAATAATATTGACTGTGATTATAGACAATGGGACACTTATTTTTTAATAAAAAAATAAAAGAATCCAAATATTTGATTGCATAAGATGAGGATGTTTTACTTTGGGTGTCAGATAAACCCTACTTTGACCCATGTGCATCCTTGTATTGTAGAGGTCTCTATGTGTAGTTTATTTGTTGGTTACTTGTATAGACACATGCCCTTATTTTATGATAGTGTCCCTCTCCTACTCAAATATAGAAGGGAGGAGATAAATCTTGTATCCATTCATCATTGTTTACTATTCTTTATACTTGTCTTGGATATGTTAGGGTTCATGAGGAAACTCTAGAATATAGATAGTAGGGTTCACATGGAAACCCTAGGAGAAGATAAGAAGGAAGAGAGATGTCTTGGATGTTCTTAGAGATATTTTACTTGTGTGATGCTAGGGTTATCTTGTGATGAGTAGGTTTTATTATATATATGTATACTCAAGAGAAGAACATGATGTTGAAGATGATAATGATTACTATGTTTCTTATTGTAGCATTAGGGTTTCTACCCTATAGTAAAAGACTTGGAGAGTGGAGCTAACACCTTGCATGTTTTGGAGATTTTTTTTTATGGGATGTTAGGATAGTACAAGGTCATGTAGTTCATGTATTCTTAATGATCCATAGAGGTATTGATTATAATAATGATGGAAGTTTGGAATACTTTGGGTCTGAGGATTCAAACCCAAACATAGACATGTGGATTTGGAGACTAACACTAGAGTTGTCTTGCGACATAATTTTCTAGTGCAACATGGATGGGGTTTTCTAACCCTAATGAAAATAATAATGCTAGCTAGTGTGGAGAGCTTTTGAGACACAAGATTGTTTTTGAAGCCAAGGAGGACTTCTTTGTTGGATTTCTTTGGTGGTGGACATGGTTTTCATGATTTTCTTAGCAAGGGTTTTGGAGACCTTGAAATATTTTAATCACTTTGTGATAATAAATTTGGGGTATATACATGTACTTCACCCTTATACACACATATGAATATTCCAAATGTCCAATACTCATGTAGTTTCATATTTTCTTTTGTAGCCTTTCATTGTTTTCTTGGTTGAACCATTTTTGACACTTTTCATACTAATTTGAAATATTAATGGAAAAAATTGTGAAGTCCTTTCACAAAAATTTTGAAGATAATATGGCATATTTACTGTTGTAAATCTGCAGTAAATAAAATCAAATCAAATCTTTTTTATGCTTGGAAAAGTGTTCCTGAAGGGATGAAAATTGGTGGCATGAGCTTGGTATATTTTCTCTTGGATTACCTAGCATATTGGGGTTTTTGAGAAGTGAATTTTTGTCCCAATATCAAAGGTCTGATTTCCCAATGCTCCTCCTAGGTAGGTACCTCTTTTAATCTAGAAACTTACTACCCCATTGTCCACACCCAATGGGTTTGTCAAAAAATTGACTAGGGAACCAACCCCACAGGTAAGAACACCAAGGAAACACTCTAATGTGAAGCATCCACCCCAATTGATCCATCCATATGCCCAAAAATCATCATCACAGAGCTAGGAGATATATTTCTCTCCTAACAAGAGAAAAAAATACTTTTGCAGTAACCCAAAAAGTTAACACCAACTTGATGTTCAGAAAGGGAATGCTTGAAGTCAATGTCATGTCTCCCCCACCTTGATTAGCAATGTCAAAAACAATAGGAAAATATCAATTTGAGTCTAGAATAACAGTAAATACACTCTAATACAAACTTACAAATCTCCCATATCATAATAAACTAGGCTCTAACAACATGTTCGAAAGCAGGAAAAACTATTTTGTGCATTCAAACTATTCCACACTACTTATACTTTCCAAGAAGAGCTTATCATGTGTTGTACACTACAATAAACACACCCAACCTTAATGATTTTTATTATCATTGATACCAATGTATTTTAAGGTCACGCAACCTCTAAACAAAGTAGAGATGTACTTGTGATTCTTTTCATGTACAGAAAACGTTTCTCTTATACAAACTATAGACATATTATCACTTGGCCCACTTCTTCTTTCTCAATTTTTTATTTTTCACACTTACACCTTTTATTACTCATCCTTACTTTCTCACATATATGTGTATATATAAGAAGTACAATGATAAATTTTCACGATGTCAAACACTAATTTCCTCAATGGTTAATTAATTACAAATATTACACTATAAAGGATAATGTTTCTAGCACCTAGAGACTCAGGTTATCATATTTGACTTGACCAACAACCTTGTGCATACAAGTCATATAAACATATCCAACAAATAATTACTAGGTAGAAACATTTTCCAAACTCCCAAGATGAGAATGTGGCAATGTCCCCTCAATTTTGTACCTAGATTACATGTGTAATACAACAAAAACTCCACCCCAACAGTTTCATCAATCCTCACAAGCTCAACATTTCCACACAATATTTTTATTATCATTTCTAACACTCCCCAACTTGCAGGAGGGTGGTTGAGATAAAAAAACTCTTAATTGAGGTTGTTTGATCCTAGAATGACTCAAATCGACCAAGCTTGTGAGCCAAGTTCAACAAAAAATTCATCAAGTATGTGGATTTAAATTAAATCATTGTATCAAAGGTTGAAAAGAACAAAGAATCATCAACACCGTAGAAAAAATTGAATTACCTGAGAGTGAGGTGTCCATGGGCAAAGCTCATGCCACATAAAGTTTCTAGTTGACATGATCTATAGAATTTGGATATAACCATCCATGCACAAAGAGTTAATTGAAACTTTCCTAAGCCTTATAAATTCAACCAATACCTTTCCTTAAATGTCATTGAAGAACAAAGAGTAGGGAAGTTGCACTAAATTACATTTAAGAACAAGGAGTAAGGAAGTTTCATTGAGTTTGAAAGCCTTAAAAATCATATTCAAAAATTGAATTTTTAGTTGGTTCACTTAATATTTCTTATTTTTGGTAGTACTTCACTTAGAAAAGTTTTGATGACTAACATTTTTAGTCACCTAGTCACTAATTTCTCATTTTCTACTAGTGTAATTACATCCCCAAATGGCTTTAGGAAGAGAGTTGAAACTCCCCATAAAGCTATAACTAAGACTCACATAGAATATTTTTATTTCATTTGGAATCTTAAAATCGAATTACAACTAGGGAAACCCCTCTCATTTGATTCCACTAGCTAAAAAATGTTTTATTCGATGATATGAAGAACTAGGGTTTTGTTCAAAGAGAGACAATGTAAGTTTTTAAAAAATGTTATATTTTTCAAGACAATAATTCCATAAATTATGGGTATCGTGTTCATGTTTTCCTTGGTCAAACACACTTGTAGCAACCTATAGAACAATTATGATGCCCGGTTTGGATTTTATGCCCCTAAACAAAATTTTCATTATGTCCCTAGAGGGCTTCAAGAAGTGAGTTGCAACTCACATTAAAACTACAATTTGGACTCCAATCAAAAAACCATTTATCACATTATAGTTATTAAATTGAATTACAAATAGGGGTACCTCTCTAATTTAATTCCAATAGCTAAAAAATGTTTTATATAAGAATATCCAAAACTAGGGTTTTTCTCAATAATGGACTATGCATTTTTTGAACTAAGGTTATATTTTTCACGATAATAACTCAAGCAAATGTGAGAAGCATACTCATGTGGTTCTTAGAAAAACACACTTGCAAGACCTTACATAACTCAATTATGCTACTCAGTTTGGATTTTGTGCCCTTGAACCAAATTCTCATTGTGTCTGTGAAGGACTTCAAGAAGCAAGTTGCAGCTTTCCACAAAATCCTCACAGGGACACTAATCAAAAGCAATATATCATGTTGGATTCCATAAATTAAACTATAGCTATGGTCACCCCTCTTATTTGATTTCAGTAGCTATTTTTTTAAATGAAATTCTCTAGAACTAGGGTTTTGCTAATTAATGGACAATGTAATTTTTGCACTAAGATTCTACTTTTCCAAGACAATAACTAAGGTGATTGTGGGTAGTCTACTAATGTGGTCCTTAGTTGAAAAAACTTTTTAGATCTTAAAAAAATCAATTATATTGTTAGGCTTATATTTTATTACCCCTAAACAAATTCTCATTAAGTCCCTAAATGACTTTAGGAAGCAAGTTTCAAATCACCATAAAACTCTAACCGAGACTGCAATTAAAAAATTGTCAATTTTGTTGGACTCGTGACATCAAATTATAGCTAGTGGCACCCCTTACATCTCATTCCATTGAGAAAATCATGTTTTATTTAACAATCTCTAGAACTAGGGTTTTTTCTCAATAATGAACAATGCAATTTTGCACTAATTTTCTATTTTTCAAGACAATATCTCAAGTAATTGTATGTATTTTTCTCACATGGTGGCTATCCGAACATACTTGCAAGAGCTTACAAAAATAAATTATGATTCCCACAAATTGAATTCTCATTATGCGCTTGTAGGGATTTAAATAACAAGTTGTAACTCAACAAAAATCTCTAACTAGGACTTGAATAAAAAAACCATTGATTAGCTAAAGAATGAGTTATCTGACAATATTAAGAATTAGGGTTTTTCTAAGTATTGGGAAATATCAGTTTTGTGCTAAGGTTCTACTTCTCAAGACAATAACATAGGGGATTGTGGGTAATGTGCACATGTGGTCCCTACCCAAACACACTTTTAGGATCTTACAAAACTCAATTATGCCATTCATCTTGGATTTTATGCCCTAGGAACAAGTTCCTATTATGTCCAAGAATGACTTTAGGAAGCAAGTTGTGACTCTCCATAAAAATCTAATCGAGACTACATTATAAAAATCATCAATTGTTTTCAACTCCTGGAATTGAGTTAGAACGAAGGGAACCCCTCTCATTTGACTCCACTATATTTGACAATATGCTAAACTAGGGTTTTGCTTAGTAATTGACAATGTGATTTTTGTATTAACATTCTATTTCTT
Organism: Pinus albicaulis; assembly: GCA_034641835.2. NCBI lineage: Eukaryota > Viridiplantae > Streptophyta > Pinopsida > Pinales > Pinaceae > Pinus > Pinus albicaulis. Next base: position 32,324 of record JAXQQM020081418.1, on the reverse strand, counting down.
TGGCTACTAGCTCAAGTGATTATAGGAAACATGTTCATGTGGTCCTAGGTTGATCACACTTGTAGGAGCATAGGAAATGAAATTATGCTGCTTGGTTTAGATTTTATGCCCATGGACCAAATTCTTGCTATGTCCCTGAATGGCTTTAGCAAATTGCAAATTTCAATAAAAAATCTAATTGAAAATCAAGTTGAAAAATAATCAATTGTGATGGGCTACTAACATCAAATTATATCCAAGGAAATACCTCTCAAATGATTCCATTGTCTAAAAAATGTATTATTTGACAATCTACAAAACTAGGGTTTTGCGCAATAAGAGAAAATACAATTTTTGAACTAACATTCTATTTTCTAAGACAATAACTGGGGTGATTACAAGTATAGCACTGGCATGCTACCTATCCAAACACACTTTTCGGAACTTATAAAAAAAAATTATGCTACTTAGTTTGGTTTATCTATTCCTAAACCAAATTCTCATAATGTCCCTCTAGTGCTTCAAGAAGCAAGTTGCAATTCACAAGAAAAACCTATCAACGATACGAATAAAAAAACCATCAATTGCCTTGAACTCCTAAAATAAAACTACATTGAGGCGCACCCATCTCATCTGATTCCACTAGCTAAGAAATGTTTTACTGACAATCTGCAAACTCAGTAATGGACAATGTAATTTTTGCGTTAAGTTCCTATTTTTCAAGACAATATGTTGGGACATTGTGAGTAGTGTTATCACATGGTTTCTATCCAAACACATTTGTAGGATCTTACAAAACTCATTTATCCCACTTGGTTTGAATTTTATGCCCCGGGCCAAATTATCATTTTTCCCTTGAATGACTTCATGAAGCAAGTTGCATCTTGAAATAAAAATCTAACCGAAACACTAATTGAAAAAAAAAATAGATTGTGTTGTATTTTAGACATCAATGTATAGCTAGGGGTGGCCTTCCTATTTTATTCCACTAGTTAAAAAATGTTTTATATGAAAATATACATAACTAGGGTTTTTCTCAGTAATGGAAAATATAATTTTGGCACTAAGATTCTATTTTTCAAGACAATAAATCATGAATTGTGGGTAGTGTTCTCATGTGGTCCCTAGTTAAACATACTTGTAGGACTTCACATAAATCAACTATGTTTCTAAACATACTTGTAGGACTTTACATAACTCAATTATACCCAAAAACCAAATTTTCATTGTGCCCCTGTAAGGCTTGAAGAAGCAAGTTGCAACTCACTATATAGCTCCAACTGGGACTTGAATAAAAAAACCATTGATTTCATTAGAATCTTGACACCGAATTTAAACTAGGGGCACCCCTCTCATTTTATTCCACTAGCTAAAAAATGTGTTAATTGACAAACACATGAACTAGGGTTTTGTGCAGTATTGGGCAATGTAAATTTTTCACTAAGGTTCTATCTTTTTGGACAATAACTTAGGGGATCATGGGTAGAAGTCACATGTGGAACCTCTCCAAATACAACTATAGTAGGTTACAAAACTCAATTATGCTATTTAGTTTGGATTTATGCCCAAGGAACAAATTCTCATTCTATCCTTGAACGACTTCAGGAAGTGAGTTATAACTCACCATAAAACTCTAATTAGGATGAAAATATATATATAAAGGAACAATTGTATTTGGCTTCTGACATTGAATTAAAATTAGGGGATCCATTATCATTTGATTCCAGTATCTAAAAAATGTTTCATTTGAAAATCTCCTAAACTAGGGTTTTTGTTAGTAATGGACAATGTAATTTTTGTACTAAGGTTATTTTTCTCAGGGAAATAGCTCAAGCGATTGTGCGAAATGTGTTCATGTGGTCCTTGGATGAGCACACTTGCAAGAGAAAATATAATGCAATTATTTTGCTCAGTTTATATTTTCTTCCCATAGAGCAAATTCTCATTGTGTCCCTGAATGCTTTAGGAAGTAACTTGAAATTGACCATAAACCCTAATCAGGATGACAATATAAAAAATATCAATTTTTTTGGGCTCTTGAAATTGAATTACAACTAGGGAAATTTCTCTCATTTGGTTCCAGTATCTAAAAAATGTTTATTTGGCAATCTCCTAAACTAGGATTTTGCTCAGTCGTGGACAATGTAATTTTTTCACTACGGTTCTTTTTCTCAGGGAAATAACCTAGGAAAAGAGATACAAAGTAATTATATTTTATGAAGAGTAACAACTCCCTCTTGATATTATATTTCTCTAAACTATCCAATAGATCAAAATTCTTGTTCTAAACATCATTATCATTACTCGAGGTTTCTTGTTTTAGCATAAGAAACTCATCCTAGGGTTTTTTCCAAAACCCTAGGCATTCTCTTATCAATCCTTTCTAGGTTTACAAACCCCATAAATAAAAAAGTAAAAACCCTAAATGTAGTTTTACACAAGGGATATAATACTCTAGGTTTTTTCTAAAAACACTTCAAATTTTACCAAACCCTAAATTCAGAGAAAATTAGTACTCTAGGTGAAGACTTCATATTACTTCAGATCAAGGCTCTTGACCATCCTTGGCTCTTTAAAAAATTATTAGAAACTTTGGATCATGAAAATGTCTTAGGCCAAACTTCACAAAAGAACCTCAAATTCACTCCATCTTAGGAGCCACTTCGAACTCCATCTGAGGATCATTTTACAAACTTTGTTTTATAGTGAATAGAACTTTAGGACTCATCCAAATAACTTAGATCTTAATTTTGGATCTGGTTATTGTCTTTGGGTCATCATACTAATATCATATTACTATTCTTGGATTATACCTATAAAATTTGGATCATACTTGTGGAACACAAAACTTATAAAAAAGTCTTTTACATCACTGAAATATGTTATATATTGCTTCAGACTTCATCCAACTTTGGGAGCTTGAACTTGCACTTGGTTAAAAATGATCATATACCTAACTTTGTAGAAAACTCATAAGTCAAATTTAATTGATGCCATAGTATAATAATCATAGGCCCATATCACTGTATGCAAATTTCATTCTCTATCAAATTGGAAAGCAATGAAGATATATAGAGTGTAAATAAGGTAGATTATGCACGCTCTTGCTATCATTACTCACATGATTTTTTCAAGAAATACTAGTTTATTTCCTTCGACACCAATATTGTTCATAGAAATAAGTATACTACTTGTTTAAATGTAAATGGAGACTGTAGTTGATAATTCTCTGTAAACTCTTTATCTAGATGAAAGAAAATCTAGAATACAAAATATTTTTTTTCTTAGTACGCTACAATCTATCCATATGTCAGCTAGATTCTTCTTAACCTTCAGAGAAGGTTAAAATTAAATAATCGAGCATATTCTTGACAAATGATGGGGTACATAAATTGATTGAGGAGGATATTGCTTCAGTAAAGATCGACAATGAAGTTCCAGTCATCTCCAATTTATCCGGTGAGAAGTCCAGTTCATCTTCAGTGTTTCCAGTTTGTCCGATGAGGGTTACTTCAACATGGTTAAGATGTGGTTCGAATTCGATGCATGGTATTTGTAAATTTCATGTGGTGGCAACATGTGGTAATGATGAGGTGATTTTATGTAATCCTAAGTGGTAATCCTAAGTCATTATGTAATGGTCATAAATCTAAAATATGGTGGAAAAGACCTAAGTCCTACGTTCTAAGGACCTAGCGCTAAGTGTTAAACCTTCCAATGTATTAAACCATGTTAAAAAAAGGTTTCAAACTATATATTAAATTAAAACAATATAGCATTACAATTAACTGTAATAATTTAACCACAACGGAACCGCGCGTTTTTTATTACATGTGAACATGGGAGAGGATAACCACAGTTGGTACCGCAACATTGGATGTTAATCAGACCGCGTAGTTTTCGAAGTTGGCATGTGAACAGATCACGGGAATGATGACCACAACGGAGCCGCTGGGGACTTGACCACCAGGTGGCAATCTGCGGTTAGACCAAAACCTGTCACATGCAACTGTCAGTCGTCCTCCGCGCCATTAATTGACTGTCATCGGTTAATTATAACCTATGTTCTATCTGTGGTTTTTGTTATATGCACAGTTGTAATATTTATCACCATATAACCTAATCAACTAGGTGGGTCACCTCCATTGCACTCAGAGCTTCCTTCCACCTAATCACATTAATTGTAAAAAAACTTTGCCAATTTTGGTTCAAAGAATGAACTATTTAAACTTAGCCTTTTCACCATGATGAGGATAGAGTGATTTTTGAAGATTTGTATTCAGATTCTGAGGAAGAGAGGTTGTTTTGTTTTCAATGTAACTTGGTCTTTCAAAGGCAAAATTGAGTGCAAAGATAGGTGTTGCAAAGCTGGAGAGAGAGATTTATGTTGACAATGGCTAGAGGTGCCTGCGAGCACATTCAGTCTAGTGTTTTTCTTTGTAAAGACTTTCTTGGATCAATAATTAATAAAACAAACACCTATCTTGAAAGTAGACCCGAAGACGTAATCCACTAAGGACGAACTCTGCAATCAATGTTTGTTGTCTCTTATCTCTATTCTTTGCTGTAAATTCATGTTTAATATGCTTCTTAAGTTCTGGTTTAAGCCGTTAAATCATTTTCTTTCCTTCATTCTTCCACATTAAGCCACTGAGTTAACAATCAATTCATTATTGGAAAATAATCACTTCTACTTCAGATCTATTTCATATTATCAATAGACATATTAGATCCAATGACGATAGTGCTTATAAAGCTGAAAATGTTTTTGAAAGAGGCCAAGACTTCCCAAAACATGTTATGCATTTAATCTTTTCTTTGTTACATGTAATTCATGTACGGTTTTCTTTCTATGAGGTGAATTTCAGAATTATGTGAAGTCAAATATAATTCCCCGAGACAATAAGGTCAACCTTGAAGAGTGACCTTACCCCTGCATTGGATTGCTGGAGAAGGTGAAGTCAACCACATACATATATATTGTAGTATATTAAAAAAAAACCATTCTTACAACGAAAAATTGAGGAGTTAGCATGGTAACCACCTTTGGTTCAATGAGGGGTGTGTTATATCCTCAGTGCACAGGTTCCTATTTTGCATGCATATTCAAAACCAAGTTAATAATGTACTTTGGCATTCGACGCCCAGTATTGAAAAGGCATAGTAACGAAGTTAAAAAATGCGTACAAGCAATCAGATCCACATTTTGGGAAAAAAAAAAAAAATTAGAAGAAAAAAGTAAAATATAAAACCGAAAGCAAAGAAATACCTGTGCTGAACTTTGAAACATGTAGAGGAGAAGAATCTGAAATGCTTCAACTTGACCGATATGAGACAAAATTGTGTATTGAAAATTTGAAAAGTAATATTGAAGATGGTACAACCCCAAATACTCAATAGCAAGCTTGACAGGTTTTCCTCATGTTTCGACCTTTGTGCCCACGTCTATATCAGTCTTTGCCAATGCTGAATCTACTTATCTTTTTCTACTTTGGCCAGGTGAGATTAACCTAGATAATTATTTTGAAATTGGTTCAAGGCGCCAACAAGTTATACGACTATTTCATTTTGTTAAAAAAACAGGAATATGTGCACATGGTTTAAATATGATTCCAGATTGATTTAGTGAATTTTAAAAATCTGATCAAATTCATTAATTTTGAGGGAATAATTCAAGTTCGTAAAGTTGGAGGCAATCATTTCGAATCATTAGACTTTTTTTTTTTTTTTTGCATGATTAGATTTTATTTTTATCTTATTTAAATTGTGAATATATTGTGGTCACATAAGTGAAAGTGTTAGATAATGTGACATTAAAATAATTGAATTTTGGAGAAAATATGTGTATTTTATTTATTTTTTAAATTTCACTATGAAAGAGTGCACTTTTATTTATTTATTTTCAGGCGCACAATCATTTAAGTAAGGATTTTTCTTTTGGAAAAATATAAAGGAAATGGGTTGAAGTGTTTCACTCTTCTATATTTGTCCTCTTATGTCTTGTCTGGTGCCATAACTTTTGGATGCTCCATGTTGGAAATACTAAGAGGGGGGTGAATAAATATTTATTACAATTGTTATAATATTCTAGTTAAAAAGTTAAGCCAGAACATAAGAAGTAGAACAAAAAAAACAACTTTATTAAATATTGTGAGGACTTTGATCCTCATTTATAAATATAGTGAGGATTGTGATCCTCATTTATAAATATAGGATCCAACTTGTAATATAGGTTCTTTAATTCTTTGAGGCACCAACCGGCTTGAACAAGGACACCAATCCTCATAGGCCAATCTAGGCACCAACCTTGTCAACATGAGGAAACCGGTCCTCTTAGGTTCAAGCCTTTAACTATACTTCAAAAAAAGCTTTATCAAAATATTTAAAAATCCTTCATTCAAGATTTCTACCATGGAAACCTCTTGTAAAATAAGGGAAGATTTTACACTCAATATGCCCATGTATATTGAACATAGGATATTTGAATATGATATCAGGTTTATGTAATTTGATAAATACTTTATATAAATAGTGACATCCCCTAAACCATGTTTGGACAATGACATCCAATCATCATCATATATTGTGTTCACTACATCAGCTATCATCTTCTATGCAAAGAATGTAGATGGATCATGTAAGGTACATAATTTTTCAGGTAAAATTGAAACCTCAAAGTCATGTGATCAACCATGATGACTAATGCTCCTATGCCTTCACAAGGTCATATTAAATACCCACTAGATAAGATTTCACCATATGCATCTTTGAGACTGTGATACCATATGCATACAATCAACACATAGGCATACACATGTTTATTATTTATTTATATACACACATATTTACACTATTCATACTAAATTGTGTTTTTACTATGAAATTGTTTCCTCACATTATTAGATCCTTGAAGATTTTTCTCAGCACACTTTGTGATCCTGAATTCTTTTAGGAAAGGGATTATAATCAACTTTAGGGGATAGTGAATTCCTTGGTGGAAGTATTTTAAGAAGGCTTGAGAAGACTCATGAGACATGCAACCTATCAAGGGTTACTTCCAGTTCATCAATGGCCCTTGATTTAACATCAATGAAAAACCTCTCAACACTCCACACATTGAAGAAGATCCTCGAATATCATAATCTCGAGCCTCTTTTTCTCCCTTGTGTCATGCAAGAAGAGTGCTCCTAATCTTCAACTTCAATCGAGTTTGCTAGAAACTATTAGGAAATCTCCTCAAACCTCATAGTAGGTTCCTCCCCCAAGCATGAACCTAAATTTTCTAGTTCCTTTCCTATCTCTTATTGTGTTTTTGTGCTTTAGTGTCCTTCCATGAATCACTTCCTCCCCCTTGGATGGTAGGGAAAACCTAATTTTTCTCCTAGGACTCTCCTTCGCTCTTTCCTCTTTAATGTTCTTCTTCAACCCTTCTCTCCGCTCTATTCCCCCTTCTCTCCCTATTACTTATGTTTCCTTGCTACCCTCCTATTTAGCCTTCCCCCTTGCTATAGTCTATGATGCTTTTCTTGCCCTTTTGTTTCCCCCTCATTTGACTTATCGAAAATCCCTTTTTTACACTTTGGTAGAGGGTTGGGGCCTCTTAGCGATGATCATCTAAATTCCCCCAAGAGAGGGGAGAAATCATTTTTGTCAATGGCACATAAATATGAAAATTTTGAAATTTTCTTCACGAAACAAAAATCTATCCCTTTTCCCCTTAGAGCTTCAAGCGTTGAATATCATTCAAAAATAAAACCTTATCCTTTGATTTCAAGGCCTTATCCATTGATATAGAAGCATTATATATAAAAATATTAATCAAGTTCCCTACCCTCATATTGTCATTATATAAGAATCAATGACATAGGTGGAAAAGGTGATATGATTACTATAGAATTCTCTCCCTCAATAGGTGTTTTTATCTAATGATGCTATTGGCCATTTAGGGGGTCTTGCCACAGGATGGAATGCTTGTTTCATTAGACTAAACAATTTTTGGTCTATTCACTACAGAATATTTTTTTATATTTAATCTAAGGCCCTAGACATGTATTCAACCTTTACAAGCCTTACTTTAATAGATAATATCTCTAGCTCTCTTTTGTAACTCTTCCCTCTATTCACTTGGGTCACACTAGTATCGAGAGAGATTAAAATTTCTATTTAGGGGGTTTTGAAGTTTGAGATCCATATGCTCAACAAGACCCTCTTTCGAAGTTATTTATAGAGCTTTTTTATGAAATTGGCCTCTATGATATCCTCCCTACAAGGCTTATGCCAACCTAGCCTAATGATAGATGAAGAAATTATCACATTGCAAAGAAAATATATCATTTTCTTTTATTTGAAGATATATTGGACACAAATCTCTAAATTTTTCAATTCGTGAAGAATTCAATATCTCTAAGCATGTGCAATAGAAAATGGTAGAACTCTTATATGGCCCCTCTGACTTGAAGACTAAATTCCAATGACCAAAAATACTTCCAACATATTAACCACACAATCTTGCATGGTTAACCTACACTATTAGAGTTGCAAGTGCAAGTTCTTCACCAACCTCCCAATTGACACCTTCATCAATTTCAATTTTATGTGCATGTAGTCCAAAGTTCCTCTTTGAAATTTTAGGAGAACTAAATATGTATAGAACAAAAGTTACAATAAAAACTTGAACAATACTGAAGGTCAAATAAAACACTTTTTTTAGACTATCCAAAATGATAATTTCTAAAGAAGAAACTTGGATCTCATCTTATTTTTTATAGCATTGGTAAAATTAACACGGCTTGATTATTCAAGATATCTTGTAATTGAACCGAAATTGTGTATCAGATGAATAGTTATAGGTAATAATTCCCATAAATGATCATGATTACTATGTCACATATTAATATCTTAATTTCATAAATAGTTTCATCATCTCTAATAGATAAAATAACCATGAATTTAGGTATAAATTTTGATGGATTTTTCTCATTGTTAACTAGATTTATTATTTCTTTGTGACTGAAGTTGAAAAGTGGAAATAAAAAATATTTAATAAATGAGAGTAAATATTATTTGAAGAGTGTTACCAAGCCTATAGCTTGAGGTTTTATATGAGCCAACTATATGTTGTTAGAATAATATAGGTTGAAAGATAAAAAGTGTAGCAATAGGCATCAACATATAACATGAAAAATTTCAAACACTTTTTCATGCTAGATATTCCAAAATCTATAGTAGCAGTCAATAGGAATTAGCCACTAAAGAAAAATATTAAAAATTGTCCATATAACACGTGAGGAAAATATTTTCTTTGTAGAGTTTGTATTGAAGTGACTTGGGAACTTATACATGGACCATGAACATTATATTACACCTCTTTTGGGCCATCAAGGAGCATTTTTCATTCTTGAACAATGTTCAAGGCCCTAAGAACCATCCCTTAGATGGTCTCCATTCTAGCACCACTAGGCCAACTATTCACCTTAGAGACTGGGTGGTCATTTCATACCATGTGCATAGTCTTTATTATTACTAAGCAATAAAAACCACTCGTAGACCCTAGGATGGTAATGGTGTTTCTCCTTAGATGATGTTCAAGGCCCCAACAAAATCCATCCTTGTTGGGAAAAATCTCACATTGACACCCATACAACATATATATACCTATGGCTTATAATGATGGAAAATATTGCTCCCCATCACCTACTTTCCCAAGAAGCCCAAAATTACTGAGATTCCATGTCAAATATGACCCTGATATTAGCAGATCCTATCCATTAGTTCATGGAGATAGAGGGTTCAAGGACTGTCACTAGACGATTAGGGACTAAAGTCCATCGAAAGGTCATATTTCAGGCTAACGGTAGTAAGGACACCTCAAGGTCAACCAACACTAATGCAATATATTAGTTGTTAGAACATTGACCTATAAAAATGTCATAATATTGGGTACTAGACATCGGTAAGTAGGACACTAGTCACCAACAAGAACCATCAATATTGATAGAGTAATGATGTGGTGAGTTGATGTGGACCTGGGGATACAACATGTCAATTGTGTGGCAATTTATTTTACATGCTAACATCTCATTATGATGTGGCAGATGTGGGTCTAGCTAACATGGCATACCAATGTGGAAAATGACGTGGCATGTTGACATGGTAATGGAGGGTTGACTTGGCACCAAGGTGATGGCTAGGTGGAAACCAGATAGTGATGATGTGGATGTTCGTCTTTTGAATGTTAATATATCCAGTAATTAGTATCAATGTCACTCTTTAGTCTCTTCCCCAAGTGCGCCGCTACCTAATGGACTGATCTATCGACGCTCTGTTCTGGAGAACGATGAAATCAAGAGGCATATTCAGGAGTTGTTGCGGAAAGGTCACATCCGGCCGAGTTCATCGCCCAATGGGAGCCCAATCGTGTTGGTACAGAAGAAGGATGGGACTTGGAGACTTTGTATTGACTATGAGGTGTTGAACAAGATCACTATCCGAAATAGGTACTTGATCCCACGGATTGATGACCTTCTGGACCAACTCAAAGGGGAGAAATAGTTCAGCAATATTGACTTGAATTTTGGGTATCGCCAGGTACCAATCAAACCATATGATGTGTGGAAGACAACCTTCAAAGCCAAGGAGGGCCTTTTGGAATGGCTGGTCATACCTTTCGGGTTGACGAATGCTCCTGCAACTTTCATGAGGTTGATGGATGACATCTTACGGCCATTCACCAACTCATTTGTAGTGGTGTACTTGGATGAAATTATGATCTTCAGCCAGACCTGGGAAGAGAAGCACCACCACATCCGACAATTCCTCCAAACACTACAGCAACACAATCCGTGTGCCAATCCAGAGAAGTGCACTTTTGGCATGACCCAGGTTCAATATCTGGGATACCTTATTGATGAAAGGGGGGTGCATGTGGATCCAACCAAGATCCTAGTTATTCGATATTAGATGCCCCAACCACTCTAATAGAGCTTTGCAGCTTTCTGGGTCTTGCTAATTTCTACCGCAGGTTCGTGTTGGGATTCTCTCATATCACTTGGCCCTTAAGTCAAGTCACCAAGGGAGGAGCGAAAGAAAAATTCTTTTGTTCAAAATCTCAACAGAAGGCGTTCGTAGAATTGAAACGTCGCCTTTGTTCTGCCCCAGTGCTCACATTACCAGACTTCCAACAACCATTTGAGATCGATACAGATGCCTCTGACTATGCTATCAGGGTAGTTCTTACTCAACAGGGGCATCCAGTGGCATATCACAGTGAGACATTGTCTGACACAGTCCGCAAGTATCCCACTTATGACAAAGAAATGTATTCCATTGTGCAGGCTTGTCGACAATGGAAGCATTACATTATGGGGAAGGAAACAATCATCCACACAGACCACCGACCCCTGCAGTTCATTCAGACACAAGGGAAGTTGAAGAACGATCACCATCAGAAGTGGTCCACATATATACAACAATTTCATTTGAATATCAAGTACAAGAAGGGTAGCACTAATAATGTTGCAAACTTCCTCAGCCAACCATCGATCATGGCGCTAACCACCGTTCTCAAATTTTATGGGCATGAGACTTTTGATTGGCCACTTGTCTACAAGAGCGATCCACAATTCGGCCACACATACAAGGAACTCTTGGGGGGTACAAAAGTTCCAAATTTTTACCTCCAAGATGCATTTTTATATCACCCAAGACACCTTTGTGGTCCTTCAAGTGAGCGTTCCAAGATGATATGGGAAGCACACTACAGTCGAGTCGTTGGGAATTTCGGGGTTGAGAAAACAGTGGAAGTACTGTAGAAGTATTTCTATTGGCTGAACCTTCGACTGGATGTTGGGAAGTACATCAGATCCTGCACTGCTTGCGCCATTGTCAAACCAACCATCAAGAAGCAAGGCCTCTATACTCTGCTACCTACCCCTAGTCGATCTTGGGAATCCATCTCCATGGATCACATGTTAGGCCTTCCTTCTACTAAGTATGGAAACAACTGTGTTTTCATGGTCGCCGGCAGATTCTCGAAGACGGTTATTAGGTGGCCTGCAAGAAGAATATCATAGCAGAAGCCACTGCTAAAATATTCTTTGAATGAGTGTGGGTGTACTTTTGGATCCCACAGTCTATCATCTCAGATTGAGATAGCAGGTTCCTCAGCACATTTTGGTCCAGCCTTTAGTCAATGTTGGACATGAAGCTCACCAAGTCCATAGTTTTCCATCCCCAAACTGATGGCCAGATAGAGGTCGTCAACAGGATGACTGCACACATTCTGCGCATGTACAATTTAAAGCATCCACGCACATGGGATGAGAGACTAAGCTATGTACAACACAGTTATAACTAGGCTCTCCATAGCTCAACTAGCCACAACCCCTTTTAGGTGGGCTTGGGATTCCAGCCACTATGTCCCATTGATGTAGCCATGCCATTTGTGGCTACTCATGACGATTTGGCTCATTTTGAGTCTAAAGCTGACAAAGCGAACAGCTTCATCGAGTGCATTCAACACATCCTCCAACAGGTTCATGACATATTGGACAGAGGCAATGCTAAGTACAAGCAACGACATGATAAACATCGGGTGCCACACAACTTCTATTTGGGAGACAAAGTGTGGCTACATTTGTAGAAGGAGCGCCTCACTAGACCCCATCGAAAGCTTTGCCCGCTCTGATATGGGTTGTACACCATCACTAAGGCTATAGGGAACAATGCCTTCAAGCTCAATATTCCACCATTCCTTGGTCTGCACCCTATATTCAATGTGGACCACCTTCGTCCCTACTTCCCACCTTTGTTGGAAACCTCTAACATTGTAGAACAACTCACACCAATAGAGTTAAACCCAGACTGCATGGAATAGGCCACCATAGATTGCATCATGGACATGCAAATCAAGAACACTCACTAATAGAAGATCCAACTGTATCGGGTTGTCAAAGCTGGCCAACTCTTGCACCAAGGCAAGTGATTCAGTAGGGTCCAATTTTAGCAGAAGTTTCCTCATCTCATGAAGGAACTAAACACAATGGGGACCATTGCTTCCTAAGGGGGGAGGAATCATCCAGGTGGATATTGGTGGCCACCTACCTATTCCACTTGGGGCCCCACCATTGTCTCTTTTAGCTTTTCAGTTTTGGCACAACTTACTATTTTTAGCAATTTTTCGGGTCCTGAATTTCGGGAGCCATTTTGAGGCCCTAAACAACGTTTTTTAGGAAAACTGAGAGAAACATGGGTTCATGGACCGATGTTTCTCACATCAAAAGTTGTATTCCTTAGATATATCTTTCTAACGAGATATGGTGTGCATCAAACGAAGATCATATGCCAAATTTACGTCCCCGGGAAGTTGAAACACCAACTTACCCAAATGGGGCCCATAGTTTTGGTGCTTCATCTCCTAGGGTTAGGGTTTTGGATGCTTAGGTTTTTCCATTGTTTCTAAATAATAAATAGGCCCTTGAGCCTCATTGGAACATATTTCAAAGGCCTGTAGCCGCCACATATCTTCTCAGAGATAAGCTAACAGCACCCTAGCTAGTTTATTTCCATTTTGTCTGTAAGCAAATTTTAGTTCTTTCATATTAATGAAATGAAGTGTTATTTACACTCCATCTTTATGTTTATGGTTATATGTGTATTATGTTGCATTCTTGCATATATCTGGATCACATAATGTGGCAACAATTATCCCTCAACATAGTGTTACATAGGGATCTCAATAATAATACATCATCTTAGCAAAACAAAAGGAAGCATCGCATAATTGCATCATGTACCTCCACTTTCAAAGATGGTCAAAAAATGAAAATCTCAACTGCTAAAATGGATTGCACCACTGAATTCTTGGCGATGAGTGGTGTAAAATCGATTGTCAACTTGTCCAATTATGACATCGTCAAAATCTGGGCCTTAGGGAATCTTTTAGATTCCTCATAATTCCATAAATATTCCTCTCCACTGGTTGACTGGAGATCTTATGCTTAGATGATAAATCTGATCTCGTCATCATGATCCTTCCGAAATTCTGAAAAAAATGAGTGTAAAGTTGGCCACATTCTGACACTGGAAAAATTCAGTCTCAAAGGGAATATTTTATATTCCTCAAGATTCTTCAAAGATTCCTTATTGTAGGGCACCTGCAATTTTGTTGCTCAGATGAAAAAATTGACTTCACCATCACGCTCCCTGCAAAATTCTAAGAAAAATAACTTTAAACTCGATAACATTATGTCACTGTAAAAATTTACCTCCCAAGGAATCTTTCAACATCCATGTTCAAGGTTCCACTTCTCTAACTAGGAAAAGTTCCACCCTAGTCACGGTTCCATATTTTGGTGCACGGCTCCTCTAGGCACTCCCCGAACTCGACCTCCAAGTTCCACCTTCGTTCAGCCTTGGCTCGACGCTCTTCCCGTGCAAATGAGAATTTCAAGTTTATGTATTTGAGCACCGACAAAATTTACCAAGTGGACCATTTGGTCCATTAGTGAAAGGCTTGTAATAGTGGCGGTGAGGTCGGGGGTTCCAACCCTGACGACCCTGCACCTTAGCTCATTTTTGTTGAACATTGTAAAAAAAGGGTTGGCAGTTAGAGCGTTACCCTACTAGCAGTTTAAACATGGTAAAAAATTTTGCTTTGTTGCGTGGCTCATTAACAATGTTGAATTGTGGGCAGGTCCGCCCGGAGTGGCTCGCACCATCATCATTTTTTGTAATATATGTGGGGCATGTTGTTAATATAACTGTTAGTTTGATGGTGTTTGGGCTCGGTGAGGTTTGACCACCCACCAACCAAATCTTTTTAAAAAAAAAAATTATAATGTAACGATGCCAGGGGTGGCAGCCTGCCACCCCTATATATATATATATATATATTGTTTTTTTAACCAAATATGGTCCTTTTTAGTCCATCGAAAAAAACAGGTCACTGGACATTTTAACCATTCGACAAATTCGCTTGTTCTTGAGAGCTGAATTTTGTGTGCCAGTCTCGGTCAATTTGTAGCCTCCTAAACCCTACCACTTGGCCAAGTTTGACTCAAACTTTGACCGTGAATAACTCGATTATACGAGCTCATATTTTAGTGTCATTCATAGGGGTGGAATCAACGCGACGAGCCCTACGATCTGGTTCTAGTTTCACTTCCATATGACCACTTTGATTTTCGAGCTATTATAAGCCCTCTTTGACCTCTAAGCATGTCTAAAGCCACCTGGATCACCAGCAATGGACCCAACTTAGATCATGCATACCAAATCTAGACAATAATATGCCAAATAAAACAGACACAAGCAAAGAAACATCGTACACAGAAAAGACAACGACTATAGAAACTTGCCAAGTTTCTAAATACCCTTTATGGATTTAACCAACATTCTAATTATTGAGAGCGGTCTTTCCATTGTCGCAAAGAATAGACCGAACAAACCATTGACGATGGGCCAAATAATTGGAATAGGAAACATACCCATTTATCTATGCCATTAACCAGAGGAACAAGAGCCCACTCAAAATTTTGCAATGCCATCCCAGTTGAGCCAAATGAGTGGAACCACTCGAGAAGACGATGAGTGTAACATACACCTCCCCTCACATCTACCTAAGTAACCGACCAATTGGGGTAAACATGGGTTGAGGGAAGTTAAGAGAAAACTCAGCCTCATTGGTGACTTAAAGGAAGTGGAATCAATGCAGAAAACCATAACACAGATTCCCTACACTTGCTACAGGACCCCCAGAGGCTATCCCAACCATTAAGTTGACTTTTCCCTGTGTCCCACTAAATTTTTCTGAAGAAAACCCTCAGACGCTCCCTTGATATAGGCAAGGGTGCGTCTGGGGGGTTCTGGACGCTCCCTTGATATAGGCAAGGGTGCGTCATGTGTGTGTCCAGGGACTCAATTGCCCAGACCTGTGCATGTGTGCACGATATTTAAGGCACTTTTTAAACCCAAAATCTCGAACACTACCCATAACTTCCTGTAGCTTTCAGAAATCATCAAACACATGGCGACAATGCGAAATAACCAAAAGCTGACTCTAAGACTAGGCCTGACCATACTCTGTAGAAATTATATGCACTAAGCATGCATATGTCCTCGATTCTCCTGATCTCACACTATTTAACTTTATGCAAAATACATAATCAATTCCACTTGTTGATCTTTTGCGGAAACAATTAATTGCACACACATGTGAAGCATAAACAAAAATTTCAATCGCACATAACACCAATTTTAACCGGGAAAGCTTGAAGCTAAAAACCCCAACTATATATTATGTAACATGGAGATCATATGACAATCTCATACAAACATACAAATATTATCACAAGCTCTCAGTACAATACAATTGTCATACACTAATCAGGCCTAGTCTTGCAATTCCATGCACCGATCTTTACCACCTGCTAGCCTGCCTCCACTGTGCAATCTTTGTTGAAGAATAGCTCTAAATGAATTCGAATTGCTCTTGGATTGATTGCAGAATCCTCATTGGCATCTCCACTAAGTTTTGTATGCAATCAATGCATCACTAATAGTCACAACAGATAGTCTATCTTGCCCTTTCACCTATCTCTCCACTGGTCTCCACTAAAACTGCCATGCACTGTAGTTAACTGATGTATTGTTCAGTTGATTAATGAGTTATTATTTATGAATTAATTAAATAATTAATTCACTCCATTCTCACTAGTGTATCATTCAGTTAGATTAGATACAACTAGCTCAATTGAGTCTAACTGAGTTAAACTAAATACAACTCCATAACTACTTCTTCCAACTATGTCATAACTCTGCCACTTGAGTTCTAACTGAGTCCTCCATGCAATAGCTCCAATAAACCCTCAGGAATAGCGTAATTCCTTCTGTCAGCTGTTGTGCCACATCTGTGCACTGAACTGAAGTGCTCCAAGAGAATAAGTTGTTGTTTAGAGTCTGATTATTATTAAGAGCTAATAATAATTGACATGCATCTATTTTTAGATTGACGATCTATAAATAGACTTCGCCTAATATTCTAAAAATAGAATTTCATCTATTTTTCCAACTTGACCAACCATACACAAATAACATCCCGCAACTTATAGAATATGATCATCATGTCTAAAAATAGACTTGCGCCAAAAATAGCCCGTGGGCCCACTTAGTGAAGGCGACTCTTTTCACTAAGCTCATCATCTTGTCGAATCTCAACACTCTCTCTCAACAAGATAGGGATTATCCTTCACCCCGATCCTGCCTCTATGGTATTCGAATTTGCTCCTGGTGAGCACCTTCGTTAGAATATCTGCATCATGATCCTCCGTGGGAATGCACTGAAGCAACATGATCTTCCGCTGCACACAATCTCTAATATGATGATACCGGATGTCAATATGTTTAGATCTATCATGAAACACAGGATTAACCAAGAGTTTAATGCAGCTCTAATTATCACAATGAATCACTGTGGTATCTAAATGTGAACCGAACAAACCAACCAGAATCTTCCTCATCCAGATAGCCTCACATGCAGCTAAACTTGCTGCCATGTATTATGTTTCCGTCGAACTGAAAAGGCTGCATCTTTGTTTCCTCGTTGTACCAAGAAACCACCGTAGATCCGATACTGATACCGAAAATCCCTCCCGATGTGCTCTTCTGCCTCATAGGGGCTTCCCGCCCAATCCGCATCCGTGAAGCCATGCAAATTCACTTCATCTGCTCCTCAGATGTACCATAAACCATACTCGATGTGCCCTCGAGATATCTTAGGGACATGTCGCGCCTTCCAAAAGAGCTTGATGCTTAACCATCGCTTGTGAAATTTGGTTCACCGCATAGCATATGTCCAGTCTTGTATTGACTAAATACATGAGCGAACCCACCAACTATCAATAAACAGTGGCATCCACTACCTCTGCCGATGTAGCATCCTCTTTCTTCCAATTTCCTAGAAGAGGAGTGTCGATAGGCTTGCAGCCTTGCATGTGAAACTTCTCCAGTATCTCCCGAGCATACTTGCCTTGAGACACAAACAGTTCACCTTCTCGCTGCCATATTTCCAGTCCAAGGAAGTAATGAAGGAGGCCTAAATCCTTCATCTTCCTTACATGAGTGTATCAACTTCTCATCACCTATTAGTATTAAATCATCAACATAAAGTAAAATGATCAAAAGCTTACCCTCAACCACAATCTGGTACAGGTTTGCATCCGCCTCACTCTTGGTGAAGACAAGTCCAGTGAAATAGCTGTCGATCCGAGTGTACCAAGCATGGGGTGCTTGTTTCAGCCCATACAACTCTCTTTTGAGCCGGCACACATGCGACTCACTGCTGAAGATCTAAAATCCTTCAGGCTGCTCAATGTACACCTCTTCCTCAATGATCCCATTAAGGAACGCAATATTCACATACATATGATAAATGTGCCAACCCATCTGTGCTGAGTGAGCAAGGATGGTCCGTATGGAAGAATACCGTGCGATAGGTGCAAAGGTTTCTTCATAGTCAATCCACTCACTCTGTGAGAAGCCCCGGGCAAAAAATCTTTCCTTATACTTCTCAATGCTCCCATCAACAGCTTGCTTTACGTTGTAGATCCATCTTGATCTACAAATGATTTTCCCACCGGCTTTGGAACAATCTCCCAAGCACTGTTTCTGACAATGGAGTCATACTCCTCCACCATGGCATCTACCCATGTGAGCTCCTGCACTGCTTCTTCAAAAGAAGATGGCTCTGTCACGATACACTTTCTCATAAGAGCCATGTATCTAGTACATCGGTCAGGTGTCTGTCTCTGTCTGCGCTGTGATGTAGGGACTCCTACATTCTGTGCCGCATCCACCTTCAGTCTCTCAGCTTCTGTGGTATGATTTTTTCCTTGTTTGATGTTTGGTTCTGCATGAGTGGACTCCTCCACTCCATGAATCTCCTCCTATGGTTGATCCACATCCAGAGGCTCATCTTCAAAACAGGCAGCTTCCTTCACTACATGACAGTCTAGCCCCTCTCAAGCATAGCTTGTGCAAGACTCCACGATTGTTCTGTTTCTTTCTCTCTCGCAACCCTCATTCTACCGTGGGTTGGTGAGGCGCTATGATTTCTCTTCGAATTCCTTCTTTGCTACAGAAGTCTTTGAATTCGCCCGAGATGTATTCACCACCATTATCGCTCCGTAGAGCTTTCACCTACTTCCCCAAATCCTTCTCCACCAATGCCTTGAACTCATAGAACTTTGAGAAAATTTCACTCTTCTTCTGCATGAAGAAGATCCAGCATCTACGAGAATATTCATAAAAAAATATCACATAATACCTCTGTTTTTCTATTGAAGCAACCGAGAATGGTCCACACACGTCTGTGTGAATTCTCTCCAAGATCACCGAAGCACGGTTCTCCTTCTCATGAAAGGTGGTCTTCACAAAATTACCCATTGTAAATGCTTTGCACTGATCTGACTGAGCAAGAGTACCCTTGGGAAGTCTAGTAGAAATTTGCTGCAAAATATTCAAAGCGCCATGGTGAAGATGGCCCTATCTCCTGTGCCATAATTCGCCCTCATCATGGCTCACCACTTCTTCTACTTTGCCCACCATTGCAGCGCAGCCATATACCTCTGGCTTGTAGAGATTCTTAATTTGAACCCCTATCTTCTTGGTTTGACCCATTTTTTTATGTCGAAGGAAAGCTTTTCCCTCACTGAAAACAACATCATAACCTCTGTCTTCCAGCATTGTGACTGAGACCAAGTTCTTATTCAGACCTGGAACATGCATGAAATTCTTCAACAATAATGGATTACCAGACTCCCTCTCAAAGGTAATGGTCCCAATGCCAGTCGCACTGTACTGACCATCGTCACCCATCTCTATATGCATCTGGAGGTCTCTCCTCCAAGTCACTAAACAACTCTTTGGTTCCCTTCATATGGAAAGATGCATCACTCGCCAAGATACCACACCGATCCTATGCAACCTTGAAACCAAGCATGCGATCAAGGAAAAATCCAACTCAAATTGTGAGGCTACGGCCTCTCTAGTTGCAGATCCAGCAACCTGCTTATTATTCTTCTTCCGTGGATAGTTAGTGGCGAAATGTCCATGCTCATGATAGTGAAAACACTTCACTTTGGACAAGTCCTGCTTCTTGCCTCTCACACCGGATTTAGAAGGATTTTTCTTCCCCTTATCTTTCCTTGATTTGGTAGCCAAAGTGAAATTCTCTTCATCTTCATTCTTTGATGAAGATCCATCCCTGGTACCCCGCTTTATCTCCTCCTGCACAAGATCCGACCAAAGTCGCTCCCATCCTGGCAGTTTCTCCCGTCCATTGACAAAGTCTTCGTAGCTATGCCAACTCTTAGAAAGCCCAAGGAGAGCCAAGATCACCAGGTCTTATTTATCAACAGTAACCCCCACACTTCCCAACTCATCCTTGCAGTGTACAAACTTCGTGAGGTATTTTGGAATAATATCGCCTTTCTCCATTTTTATTTTTCTGAGCTTGTCTTTAAGCGCCAACTTCCTCTAGTCACTTCTGCTTTGGAACAAGTCTGTCAAAGCATTCCACATTAAGAATGGATTGGATTTCCCATGAAGGCTAGACACAATGTGGTCCTTCACACCTTCCAACAGAATCCTCCTCGTCTTTGCAGTCTTCTTTTGCCATGCATCAAGTAATGCAACATCGCTAGATCCCGGCTTAGGAACATTGCTATCAATGAACTCCTTTAGCTCATTATCCTCCAGCACCACCTCCATCTTGTCCTTCTAGGCTATGTAATTAGAGCTCCCATCAAGGGCATACTACATCTCAACCCATTGAAAGACACTTCAATGTATACTCGATTTCTGCACCAAGAATCTTCTGTAGCAAATTCGAATTGTCCACCAGCACAAACTCACTTCACAATTGCAATATTCAATCAAAAATCCCCTGATACCATGTAGAAATTATATGCACTAAGCATGCATATGTCCTTGATTCTCTTGATCTCACACTATTTAA
Source organism: Pinus albicaulis (assembly GCA_034641835.2). NCBI lineage: Eukaryota > Viridiplantae > Streptophyta > Pinopsida > Pinales > Pinaceae > Pinus > Pinus albicaulis. The sequence goes on along the minus strand of JAXQQM020081418.1, from coordinate 11,332 downwards.
CTTTATGCAAAATACAGAATCAATTCCACTTGTTGATCTTTTGCGGAAACAATTAATTGCACATACATGTGAAGCATAAACAAAAATATTCAATCGCACATAACACAGTTTTTAACTGGGAAAGCCTGAAGCTGAAAACCCCAACTATATATTATGTAACATGGAGATCATATGACAATCTCATACAAACATACAAAGCTTATCACAAGCTCTCAGTACAGTACAATCGCCATACACTAATCAGGCCCAATCTTGCAAATCCATGCACCGATCTTTGCCACCTGCTAGCCTACCTCCATTGTGCAATCTCTGCTGAAGAATAGCTCTCAAGGAATTTGAATTACTCTTGGATTGACTATGCAATCCTCATTGGCATATCTATTATCCACTGAGTGTTTGTTACACAGTAATTTGTCACTATCCCTGCAAATCCCCCGTCCCGCACATTGGAGGGCCTTTTTTGTGACCTGTGAGCAGTGACATAACCTGAAACCACTTTCATGGCACCCCCCTTGACAAGGATAATCATTCCTCTGAAGAAATTTTCCTTTGAAAAACCCTAAAAATTGATCTTTTAGCCTTGGTGCGACTAGCCAGTTCAGCCCTCGCGCTAATGGGGAAAATCCACCAAAGAGGGCACGCCAACTGGTGCTCTGTCCCAGTGTCTTGCTCGTGCCAAGCTTAATAAGGATTGTTTTTTTTAAATAAATGGAGGAATTTTGATTCCAACAAACTCCTGAACGAGTCTCTAAAATGAGTTGGGAATTTTGGCTTCGGATCTCCATGTATGGGAGGTGGTTTTCCACCTATCATGGAAGCTTCCTTGAGGATAGGACCAATCCCACAATTGTAGGGATCCCAACTCCCCTTCCACCATCTATATAAGCTTTCCATTTTCCCTTAGCAAGCTAGTAGTCTTAGTAGTCCTGATAGCACTAGAAGCAAGAGCTGAATCTGTAGTAAGGAGACTATCACCAGACAGCCTTTGAGAGCCAAGCCAAAGAGAGAGAGCTTTGTCCCATGCCCAGCGAGCTTCATTGAGACGTGCTCCGCTGTCAGCCCCACCGAAAGGAAGATCCAGCGTCAGAGCTTTGGGTTGTATCTTTCCTTTGTTATTATTAATGATAAGCGACTTTGATTATGGTTTCATTCATGTGTCTTTGTCTTTGATGCAATGAATTACATCCTCTCTGACTGATGTATGGTTACAAGGTTTAGATTCTATGCTATGTATCATTGTGTTTCTTCTCATGTGTGCAGGTGTTTGGACGTGTTAAGCGGAAGGATCGTGATTTGCCAAAGTGGAGGACGGGAAGCATCATCCTTTCTTTGACGACCATTGCGTAGGACCTGAGGTAGGCAACTCGTTATGTTTTGTCATTTTTGTAACTAGAGACCTGTGTCACTGCATGTCTGATTGTTACTAGACCCGATCTGGGCTAGTAGGGATTGCCTCTGTCCGCAGAGGGGATTTACCTCTCCAACAAACTGGCGACTCCGCTAGGGACTTGATTGGATTTTGTCTTGTCTCTTTCGATTGCTTTTGGCTTCTGTCTGCTTGATTTTCTCTTCTGGTCTATCTCTTTCTGGTGTAGGACCCTTATTCAGCCCCAGAGGATCAAATCTGACCTCTGCTTTTCCTAAATTTTTATCTTTTCATGGTTGGCTTGATTGGCGTGGTTTCCACCCTGATAGTCATGCCCATTGGCACAAGTTGCCAGTTCATCACCCGCGCCATCTCCTGTCTGGCGCAGATTACAGCCAAATAGTCGCACCATTTCCTGTAGGTGCTAGGGTTTTCCCTTGTTTGAGAGGTTTTTTGGTCAGTACTTTTGCTTCTGGGTTATTTTTAGATTTTATTTGAAGTGGTGAGTCTGGTCTTGGTTGGGAGAAATTCTTTGTTTTTTCATTTTCAGGCGTTGGTGCTTGTTGTCAGTTAGCAACCCGCGACAATTGCCATTGGCGCTAGTTGTCAGTGAGCAAGTCGTGCTAGTTGGCGCTAGTTTCACCCACAAAAGATGTGCCAATTTCAGGGTGTGTGAAAATTGAGATTTTTTCCCTAAATCCTTCACCAGTGTGTCTTTCCCTTCCGGTATTTTCTCTGTATGAGCATAGATTACATTGCTCATTGTTCAGCTGAAATGTCTTCTTTCCATGATTGCTTGGTGTAAAAGGGAATGAATGCCTTGTTTTAAACTCATGCTTCGGAAGTCCTTTTGTGCTTAACCTCATATGTCTTGTAGCCTTTTGAAGAATTTCGTTACAAAATGTTTAAAACAACGATTGCATTCTTAGTGTTTGTTTACATCTCTTTTGCATTCATCCTTCCATTAAGGAGATTTGCGTTCATTTTGTTTTTTTCTCAAAGTTTGCTTTTGTTTAAATGCATTAGATCACATTACATTGAAAAGTGTTTTTTGAGATTTATTGTTGAACTTAGATTACATTGTTTAATGATTGAAAACTAAATATCGCATCGAGTGCATTCTCTTTCATTAAAAGCGTGCATTAAGCAGATTCTCATTTCATCAAAAAATGCATTGAGTGCATTCTTATTCTTTCAAAAAAAGGGAAATTGTGCATAGATTACAATTGCATAGTTTTCAAAAAAGAGGATTTTGCATAGATTACATTGCATTATTCCCATCGTTGAATGTTTTAGACTACTTTTGGATAGTGAAAGTCATCTAGTTTGGAAAAAGTTTCGTTTGTAGTGTTGTTGTTTGTTGCATCATTATTAGAGATTCTTCCCTTGACTAGATAACATTCATCGAATTGAAAGATTTATTTTCTCATATAGCTGCATATAGGAGATTGTCAGATGACATGTGGTAGGGCCTTGAAACCGAGACATAATTGAAGATCAACCATAGAATTTATTCAATCAACCTAAGGAATCATTGAAACTTAACGCTCACATTTTAGTGGTCTAGGCTAGTGACGTGTTCCAGCGTCGTTAAACCTAGTAGCTGTCGTTCACCATCTGGCTTTAGACAGTGCTAGTACGTACTTGTGCTCCCCGTACCATCGCGTATATAAAGGGATACCCCACTAGGTTGCTATCCTTTATCCATAGGAAGCCGAGTCTGTCGCCTTGTAACCGTGATACACCGAACACAACATTCGGGGAGACTACCTGCACGTATGGAAAGTCCTTGGTCATTTCTCTTTCATTTGATCACCAAAGTGTATATTGCAGTTCACGAAAACTTGGTACACCTCTTACCTAGATTACCAGAGCAGTGACTTTGATCTTTACTGACTCCCTAAATTTGAAAAGATCGTCAAGCGCTTGTCCTTTCACGCTTGTTTCCAAACTAAAAGCGATAGAGTCATCTTTTGCTTATTTCTCGACTCTTAAAATATGAAACAATAGAATTTGGTTTCAGTGTTTTAAAATTAACTGCCCACGAAATATTCTTGGTTAAAGTTAGTTTCCTTAGGGTGTTTTTTTGAGTTGTCTCCGATGGTGAATTTTCTGGAGTTCACCAACCAAGGAATCCCCTCCGAAGGGAATCCTGGTCCTTTTCCTCCTTTTGGGAATGTTGGTGCTCCTTATATAGCGACGTTGTCCCCTGCTGGGTTAACTGTTGGGTTGCATGTTTGGTTATTTTCAACCTCTGTGGTCCCGAATGTCCCTACTATCGTACCATTCATTCCTTCGCCTGAACAACATCATGTTGATTCCAAAATGGACCTCTCCCCTTCTTCGCCTATTTCTGCATCCTCCTCTTCTAATTCGCCTGGTGAAAGTTTGGATTCGAGTAACTAGGTGGCTAAGAAGAAGAAGAAGAAGACAAAGAAGAAGAAGTCTGATAAGCGAGAGGCTAAGGCTGCAGCTACTGCTTCTAAAACATCTCCTCTTGATAAACCTCCCAACCCTCCACGGAAATTCAAGTTCCCTTGCATGTTGTGCACAGGAGACCATCTTCTTCGAGACTGCCCTGGCATTCCCAAGGTGATCAAAGTATGTTCCAATGGTCGCCCGTCGTTGCCTTTGACTTCTGGGAGTCAAGTTGGGGGAACCTCTTCAATTGGTGTTGGTAAGGCTCCTAAGAAGTAGGGTAAGATTACCAATCCCTGTAAGTTGTGTGAAGGGCACCATGCCATTCACCTTTATCCGTATATGGATGAAGCCAAGAGAGTTTTGGACAACTCAACTTTTTCTACACCATGCCTCTCGGCTGGTTATAAACGGCTTTCTTTGAGTCCCCCACCAGCTGATCCCCCAATTGATCAAGAGTCATCCTTGGTCGATCTCGCTCCCCCGGAAATTCAAATTCAGGAATTCGTTCCTGACCAACCATTGGTTGTGGGATCGGTTGAGCTGTCCCCATCTACGGTGCATCAGGTCTTTTCCGTCGAGATTGGGTCTCACATCCCTCAGGTTCTTCTTGTTTCTTTATATTCCTCGAACTTGGAGAAAGATTCTCCTGTCCCTATACCTCAAGAAGTTTCTCCTTCGCCTCCTGTGATAGAGGTCTCGAAGGATACCCCTCCCAACTCCGTGATGGAGATCGTGGAGGATGATCCTTCTTCTCCCATAACACTAGGGTAAGACCATCTTGGTTTGATGGTAGCCCCTCCAAGTAGTTTGGTCGCTTCCTTCAATTGGAGTTGATTTGCAGGATACCGCCTTCCATCTTATGTGCCCTTTGAGGTCACGATATAGACCTTTGATCTAGTCGTACCCAACACTATAATAGATGAAGGCACGTCTGTTAGTATTTTATCCTCGACTACTTGGCAAGCTTTCAGTTCGCCGCCGCTTGTGCTTGTTACGCAGAATCTGTTGGCGTTTAACAGAAGAATTAGTCAACCGTTAGGGATCCTTCCAAGGTTACTTGTTACTTTGGGAGGTAAAACCATCCATATGGACGTGATAGTTGTTCCAGGCCCCTTAGATTCCAATCTGCTCTTGGGGCATGATTACACCTATGCCATGGGAGCGCTTGTCTCCTCCCTTTTTTGTGTGTTTTGTTTTCCACATGAAGGATGGATCGTGACCATTGATCAGCTTTCGTTCTTTGGTCCTGATGCGGCAGCTAGCCCGCCATCATCCCTTCCTGGTTTTTATCCACTCGTTGTATCTGGCCCACCGCAGGTCAACTATGTGGCTACCTACCCCATGCTGGTGCTCATTGATCATGCCGTCATGCATAGTGTGCTGGGGACATTGGGTCCAGACTTCCAAGATATTTTCCTTCCATCGGATGGGCAACTCTTGGAAGCCATGACTTCTTATTCATCATGATGAAAGGTCATTGGAGCACAGTTCATTTTTCTTGTGTCAAGCTCCTTAAAAAATGAAACAAGGTCCTCGGAGCAGAGTTCGTTTTCTTGTGTCAACGTCCTTAAAAAATGAAACAAGTTGGTCAGAGCATGGTTCATTTTCTTATGTCAAGCTCCTTAAAAAATGAAACAAGGTTTTCAGAGCACAGTTTGTTACCTTGTGTCAAGATCCATAAAAAATGAAACAAGGTGTCATGAGCATAGTTATTTTAATGTGTCAACCTCGTTAAAACAATGAAACACTTTCCTGTTCAATTCGAGTCTTTGCTAAGATCTCGTAAAATTCCAGTCGAGTCTTTCTCTTGATCTTGTAACTTGAACCTTCACTCCATCTGCCTTTCATATGGATTGAAGCTTGGGGGGCATGTGCCTCAAATTGAGTCACCATGCTGGGGGCATGCTTACTTTTTCAAGCATAGTATATCTTTGTTTCAAGCTTGTGTAAAAATGAAACCAACCTCAAGCAGAGTTTTTTGATTTCAAGCTTGTGTAAAAATGAAACCATTCCCATTTTACCTCTTGTGATTGCCATTTTATCAGCCTTTTTTCCAAATGAGCCTTGGTTTTCTCATTACACTATTACTATCTGCTTGGCCGATCATATGCCTTCACTTGGTTGTTTTACTCTTTCCTAAGGAACCACTGTGATGAGTGGTCTTGTTAGCCAATCTCTTAACCTTTACTTGTTCTAAGCAGTTCCACCATTACTGGAACCAGTTGCTGCCCTTTATACCACTCGTTCCTCCAGGAGGAGTCATCTTTCAGCTCTTTTCTGACTCTTGAAAACTGAAAATATTTCCGAGTCGCTTGTCATTTTGATCTCGTTAAATTGGCTGCGAAACGACATCTACCTAGTATACGTTTACCCCTTTTTCGAGCTGGGATAGATTATTTATGAAAAAGGAATACCCTAGCCTATCGCAACTAGGAGGTTTTCTCAAACACAGTTTTCTACCTTTTCGGATCTGAAGAACTATCTACAAAAAGAGATTGTTGGAGTTTACTTTTCCGCTATCTTTTCAAACTCTCTAAACATGAAAAGACGCCGAGTTATTCCTTTGTTAGACTCGTTAAAACCTGATGACATCGGATTCTGTCGTAATGACGATACTCGAGTTCCTCCTTCCTAGGGCTCGTTAAATGTACTAGGTTGGATTTGTCCGAAGGACAAACTTATATGAAAAGCATATGGTATCCTCTTCAAGCTTGTGTAAAAATAAAGAGGTACTCGCCAGACATGGTGGGGAAAAAATGGAACCAGTATCATCGTCGTGTCGACAGTATGTCACTCTTGAACATGGCACTTGTCTGCATTCGTGTCGGGTTGGGGACATCTCATCTTGTTTCTTGCTTGCCTCCATGGGTTTGGGTAATCCTTTTTGACCACTCATATGCTCTTTGCCTCGTCATCATGACCTCAAATCTTTTAATGTCAAATATTGCCAAATCCAGTGTCGTGCCACCGATATGTTCAAGAGAAGTTGGCCTCTGCAGTTTTCAACCCTCCTCTGATTCTCTACTGATCCTGATTCACAAACATTATGTTCCTCTGTCTCGCGTCGATGATGTGGGAAACACTATGGCCCACCTTCGATCAAGGTCACTTCCTGTCGACTTCAACTCACTATCTAGGAAGTTGATCTAGAGACTCCCTTCAGGTACCTTGGAGCCTGCATGCCTCAATGGCAGGTTCTTCGCATTCGATGCAAGGTTTTCATCATTGGCCTTCAATTGAATGATTCTGTGGGTGTTCGACGCCAGCTCACTGTTCACATTCCGTGGATTGTACCTATAGTACCTTGAGGGCCATCGTCATTATTGGTGGTTCCTCTCGCGTCTGTTAACGACTTTCATCATTGGCTGGTAATCAGACGATGTTCTTGCATGTTCGACTTCAGCTCATTTATTCACATGCTAGGACTTGTACTTTTTTCGGGTCGAGATGGAGTGAAAGACCCTGGATTTTGTCTGATGGAATCCAGGCTGCGGATTTTGTGGATTATCATGATTGGTTACATGACTCATTGATTGGATGGCTGTGACCATACCTAAGTCTGCTTATTGATCCTTTCCGGATGGCTGCATCCATACCTTGGATCCTGATTATTGTATACTCTATTATGGATGGCTACGCCCATACCACATATCATGTATTTGAGATATCAGTTGTATTTGGCTACGCAGGTTTCTGACGGCAGTGTTTTCAGCTGGGCACGTTCTCATAAAGAATTTCACCCCTCTCTCTCTCTCGGGCCTCATGCTTTAGGGGGAATCTGTTACACAGTAATTTGTCACCGTCCCTACAAATCCTCTGTCCTGCACATTGGAGGGCATTTTCTGTGACCTGTGAGCAGTGACATAACCTGAAACCACTTTCATGGCATCCCCCTTGACAAGGATAATCATTCCTTTGAAGAAATTCTCCTTTTAAAAACCCTAAAAACTGATCTTTTGGCCTTGGCACGACTAGCCAGTTCAGCCCTCGCACCAATGGGGAAAATCCACCAAAGAGGGCGTGCCAACTGGCGCTCTGTCCCAGTGTCTTGCTCCCGCCAAGCTTAATAAGGATTGTTTTTAAAAAATAAATGTCGAAATTTTGATTCCAACAAACTCCTGAATGAGTCTCTGAAATGAGTTGGGAATTTTGGCTTCGGATCTCCATGTATGGGAGGTGGTTTTCCACCTATCATGGAAGCTTCCTTGAGGATAGGGCCAATCCCACAATTGTAGGGATCCCAACTCCCCTTCCACCATCTATATAAGCTTGTCATTTTCCCTTAGCAAGCTAGTAGTCTTAGTAGTCCTGATAGCACTAGAAGCAAGAGCTGAATCTGTAGTAAGGAGACTATCGCCAGACAGCCTTTGAGAGCCAAGCCAAAGAGAGAGAGCTTTGTCCCATGCCCGACGAGCTTCATTGAGACATGCTCCGCTTGTTGAAGATGGCAACAAGAAACAGTGAAGGAGGCATCCTGAAACATCTTTCCTGATCCTAGTTGGAAAGTGATCACCTAAACTAGGTGGGGGCCACACAAGTGATTTTTGTCGCAAAGTCTATTTTTAGACTATGTTTATTTTTAGACATATGGATCATGTTCTATAAGTTTCGGGATGCTATTTTTGGATGGTTGGTCAAGTTGGTAAAAATAGATGGACCTCTATTTTTAGACATACTAGGCGGAGTCTATTTTTAGACTGCCAGTCTAAAAATAGATCAGTCGAATATTATTAGCTCTTAATAATATTTGGACTATAAACATTATCTTATCCTCTTGGAGCACTTCAGTTTGAAATACAGATGTGGCACATGCAGCTGACAGAAGAAATTATGCTATTCCTAGGGTTTAGTTGCTCTATTGCATGATGGACTTCAGTTAGAACTCAGGTGATTGAGTTTGGTGGAGTTGATTTAGGAGTTAATGGAGTTGTGTTCAATTTTAATTAGTTGAACTAGTTGTGATTAGTCTAACTGATTAATACACTAGTAATGAGTGGTGTGAATTAATTATTAATTAATTCACTAATTATTAACTCATGAATCAACTAAAGAATACATCAGTTAACTGCAATGCATGGACAGTTCAGTGGAGACCAGTGTTAGAGGTGGGTGAAAGGGTGAGTCTACTAGCAGTTGTGACTATACTTGTGCATGATTTTTGCACACACATTGATTGATATTGCCAATGAGGATTGCGCAGTACAAGCCAGTGGGATTCGAACTTGGATCTCATCATTATTCATCTTGGATTGCACAGTAGAGGCAGGCAGACAGGTGGAGCAGATTGGAGCATGGGATGTGCATGATCCGAGCTTGTTTTGTGTGTAACAATTGGAGATAGTGCTGAGAGCTTGTGAGGATTTTGTGCTATGTATTGTTACATGTTCTCTATCATTATAATATACAAATAGTTGGGGGTTTTCAGCTATAAGCTTTCCCCATTACATACTGTGTTATATGTGTGCCTAATTATGTTTTAATGTGCGCATGCGACTGCTTCTAATTCCGCAAATTGATGATCAATAGTAGAAGAGGTTATGTATTATGCATGAAGCTCAAATAGTGTGTAACCAGATAATCTCTGAATAATTCATCTATTATTCAAATTTCTACATGGTATCGTGAGTTTGTTGATCATCGGATCTATTACAGTGATTACATTTTATTTTGGTAGGCAGAGTCTGTAAGAGGGCCAGGTAGCCTATGGATTCATCCTTTCTTTGAAAGGTGAAAAATCCAGTAAATGCCCCTACAGTCAATCTCTGTACTAGAAATACTTTGTTCTCACAACTTCAGATCAGAAGCAGTTGAGTTTTGAGCTGGTGGAATTCGGATTTGCAGCAGTGTTTTCTTGGTGTCAAAGTTGAGATGTCTTTCAATGGATTGTGAATGGAGTATGCCTTGGAGGGTAGCTCAAATTATATTGCATGGAAAGACAGGATGGAGGCGGTGTTAGATGATAATGGGTTGTTGGAGTTCATGGAGAAATAAGTTCCAAAGCCTACTTCTACTGATGTTGTTGTAGTTGAATCTTGGCAAAAGAAGATAGCAAGGTGTCGAAGGATTCTGTTGGAGGGCATGAAGGATCACATAGTATCTAGCCTGCATGGTAAATCTTCCCCATTCTTGATGTGGAAAGCTTTGAAATATTTGTTCCAAAGCAAGAGTGACCAAAGGAAGTTGGCGCTCAAGGATAAACTCAGGAAAATAAAGATGGAGAAGAATGACACTATTCCGATATACTTGACAAAGTTTGTCCACTGCAGGGATGAGCTTGAGAGTGTAGGAGTTAGTGTGGATGATGAGGAATTGGTGAGCTTGGCTCTCCTTGGGCTTCTGAAGAGTTGGCACTCCTATTAGGACTCTGTCAATGGTCAGGAAAAATTGCCAGGATGGGAGCGACTTTGGTCGGATCTTGTGCAAGAGGAGATAAGGCGGAGTACTAGGGATGGATCTTCATCAGGCTGGCTAATGCAGGATTAAGCTTTAGCTCTGCAAGGCAAGGAAGTAGAAGGCAAGAGAATGCTCAATTCAGGTGGATAGTAAAGAGCTGATATCCAGGTGAGTCAACATTGTTTTCATCACACCTAATCTCTACATTGGTGCCACGAATTGGTCCACGTAAGAAGAAGAACAAGCAAGCATCGAGCCGTAGCCAGAGGCTCTTGCCTCACAATTTGAGCAGACTTCTCATTGATCGCATGCATGGTGTCTAGTGCATTGGGATCGGGGTGGTATTTTGATCGTGGCACCTCCTTTCACATGACGGGAGATGTGAATATTTTCAGTGACTTGGTGGAGAAAGATCTCCAATTGCATGTTGAGTTGGGAGACAATGGACGATACAATGCGATCGACATTGGTACCATTACCTTTCAGAGGGAGTCAGGTAAACTCATTCTTTTACAAGATCTAGTGCATGTTCCAGGTTTAAAGAAGAATTTAATCTCAGTCGCAATGTTAGAGGATAAAGGGTATGATGTTGTCTTTAGTGAAGGAAAAGTTTTCCTTCGGTACAAAGCAATAGGACAAGTCAAGAAGGTTGGGATTTGAGCCAAGAATCTCTACAGATTTGAAGTAGATGGGATTTCTATGGAGCTTCCTACTGTTGGGAAGTGCAAGAAAGCCATGCAATTGAAGCTTGAGAGGGAGCAGGATTTGCATGCAGGTAAGAGTGAACCTCAGGATGTGGAGCAGCCACAAGATGAGGATCATGGAGTGGGAGCAAATATTCATGCAGAGAAATTTCGAGCCAGATGGGCAGAGGGAGTGCATGTGGATATACCACCAAGTGAGAGGTGGGGAAACATGCATGAATAATCCCAAGAGGAGATTTCTAGGCAGGATTCATTGAGATGGTGTGGATCTCATGAATTGAACTTAGCTACGAGGTGCCCACAGAGCAGCAGTAGCATGATTAGTTGGATTGATGCAGGCAAATCAAAGTGACAGTGTTGGATACTGGAGCGCGGTTCAAAGTTGAAAACAAGTGCAAAGTGCATGGGTGTAGAGTTCAACAGCACAGTGGTTCCTAAAGACATGTGC